>JAJOOR010000177.1:0-15176 GCA_036250505.1 Solanum acaule
TCCTTCTAGGAAACACTTTGTTTGCTCCTTGTTTACGCCTCGTTATAATGTTCTTATGGAAAATCACAAAGAGACATGAGTTTGAGTATATTTTGAAGAACTCGAAACGTGTTGGATTTTCTCATATTTTTCCATGTTATGAAACAATTAGTATTGCAATTACTGTTGTGGGATTAATAGTATTTCAATTTGTTGTGTTTTGTTCATTGGAGTGGAATTCTGAAGGTACTTCTGGATTGAGTACTTATGAGAAGATTGTGGGATCTTTGTTTGAAGTTGTGAATACAAGGCATGCTGGTCAATCTGTATTTGATCTTTCAACTTTTACTCCAGCAATCTTAGTATTGTTTGCCTCAATGATGTAAGTATTCTCTACAATTTATGTTCTTCTTAATTTCTATCGTGTTCTGTCTCAATTTATGTGACATACATACTTCTTTGTTTCATTTGTGTCTGAAAGAATTAATGTCACCTTTCTATAGTTAGAAATAACGTATTTTTCAAATTCTCTTTTTACCTTTTAATGAAATGATTTATCGTCACATGAATATCTTAGATTTGTTTTAGATTATCAATTTTAGAACTCTTTCTTTCTTTTTCAAATTTAATGTTAAGTTAAAAAGTGTTGCATGAATTGAGATAGGAGAAAGTAGTTCATTGTTTAGATGTTTATCATCCACATGCAACTATGTTAATACTAACATATTTGTTAAGTTATACTGTAATAGGATATGATAAACAGTTAACTACACATTAGGTTTAAATATTAAACAAATGTGTTAAAAGTGTTACAACACTATTAAATCACTTCAAAATAAAATACAAGTGTATGCCTATTGGAGGATGAGATTGATGACTTTGGAAAAATATATTTCTTCAGTCTCAATTTATGTGAGACTTTTTTTAAAAATTTGTCTTAGAAAGAATGTTATCTTTTTATAATTGGAAATAATTTTATTTGAAATTCCCTTTTTACCTTTAATAAAATAATTTATAGCCACACAAATAGTCAAAATGCGTTTTAGATCACAAGTTTCAAATTTGGTTTCTTTCTTCAACTGTACTATCAAATTGAAAAATAATATATTACAATTTTTTAATCTATATTGATAGTGTAAATTTTCTTTACACTATTATACCATTTATATCTATATACAATTTAACTATGTAAATTTTCTTGTGTGGCTGGTTGGAGTGTTATAATTCGAATATGGCTTGTGGAATACAAGTATAAAACTTGCATAAATTTGAATCTGATCATTAATTGGTGGACACAGGCTGGCTAGCATTAAAAATTAAGAGATATTGCATATTTTCATAATTCATTCTCCACTAACAATATTCGTGATAAGTTGAAGCACTACATATTCATATTGTCTCTAACTAATTTAATATTTAGACTTGAACTTCTTTCTCCAAGCCACAAATTTTTCAGAAAAGGACTCACAATATTAAGAGATTTTATACCTTATATACAACTTGTCAATCTTTTTCAATTAATAATGTGGGACTTTATTCACATGCCCATCAATTCTTCTCTTGAACTAAGTTCCACATAACACATCACCACAATTATCCACGTTGGATCAATTTTTGAATTTCACTGTATGAACCCAAATTGTGGGAGTATTTTATGGCAACAGGAGCCCGCAACTAGCTTGCTCCACACCATCATATTCCTTCGTCATACTAGTCCCTCTTAACCTAAGCTATGATATCAGCTGTTAAGATAAATTAGCTAAATGATACTTTTAATATAGTGTGATATTGTCCACTTTGGACCAAGTCCTCATGATTTTACCACTACAAGAAAATAAGGAGACAAATTTTTTTAGTTAAACAATAAAAATGTTATGGTAATCCCATTTAGTGGCGTTAACGACAGACTATATGAAAATTCAATTAGTTAGGAGCTAATTAGCGACAGATTAGCCAAGAATTATTGTTGAATTCCGTTGCTAATTTCATGTTTTCTTGTAGTGTTGTCTCGAGAAAAGCTTCACATCATTAACAGATCATATACCTTATAAATAGCTCCTCAATCTTTTCGGCTATCAATGTGAAATTTTGTTCGTACATCCAACATAGATAATGAATTTCTCCTCCATTGATTGTGTAAAGGTTTTTAAAATGGATTAACAGCTTCTTGTAATGCTCTTCCTATTTATTTATATTCTCACATAAAAGCAACTATAATATATATATATATACATATATATATATATATATACATAGAAGTGACAATATTTTACCACTCCATAAATAGAGAAGTCATGTAGATACCCTACTTTTTGATATTCCATTTTTAGAGAGTCACAAAACAATTCATATAATGGAAGATCTAAGAACACGTTCTTCTTTTCTTTCAGCCACATAGCAAATTCCTTATTCTTACACAAATATTCATCATTATTTATTTATTTATTTATTTTGACTTATACCTTGACTTCAAATCAGTGATTTGGTGTATCTAGCATATTGCTTTGGATCCAACATATGTATTTTTATTAAGGTTTTAATATATTCATTAAACATATCATTTAATACTGTAAGTCTGTAACATTTGTTATAAAGCTTATTGGACTAATTAGGTTACCCTTTATATATTCTCAAATTACTTTTATCATTATTTAAACTTTTTAGATCATTTATTAGAGTAACCATAAATATTTTTAAAATGATTCTTTTAAATTTTCTAAAATTCACAATTTTTATATAAGGAAAAAACTTAAATATTTCATTGAACTTTGAGAAAAGAACTCATTTATGTCATCTGTTAAAAATGTGATTCATTTATCTCATTTTCATTTGTGAAAAAGTTCACCCATGTCATTATTTATTAGCTAAAAACAATTTCGATTAATTTTGCAAAACTTCTTTTACACGTGGACAATGATGATTTGACCACGTCATTAATCAAATTATTTTTTGAAAAGACAAAAGGCTTAAATATGTTATCACATTTTGATAAAGCGCTCATCTATGCCATCAGTTAAAAGTTTGGCTCATCTATGACATGGATGAAATTTTTCTCAAACAAAAATGACATAAATGAGCCAAACTTATATTGTATGACATATATAGACTTTCCCAAGATTCGATGACATATTTAATTCTTTTCATCTGCTTCTTGTCTCTCCACGTCTTCAGTTTTTAGTTCTTGATCCATGACTCACTTCTATATATACTAAGCATGTAATATTTCTTGCCTACTCTTTTATCATCCTTTTGCAAGATTCATTCGTATCATCTCCCACTATAAAAGGAGAAGGTGAATAAGATGCCAAGATATTGTATTTGATCATAAACTTTATTAAATATTTTTGATGCGTTTTAATTTATGTGACACTCTTTTATCGGTGAATATAAATAGAAAAATGATATTTTTCTATGTTTAATAACAATTCGACTTTAAAATATTCATTTTTATTTATAATGAGTTGATCTATAATCACAAATATCTATAACTTAATTATTTCAGCTCACAAATTTTAATTGCCTTTCCTTTCTTTCTATAAGGACGTGACCCTGAGGAACCCCTTTCAGTAAAATATTACATTGTTTATATTTATATGTTTAAAATATATAGAGAAGATGTTGAATCCTCTTTGATATCTTTGAATGTATAAATCTTCATATTTAAACCCGTTTAATGAAAATTCTAATTCACCCAGTTATCATATAAATAGGTATGGAGGAAGTATGTAATATTAGTATAACAATTATTACTGCTCTATTATAATAATACACAGTAATTTGTAATGAATATTGTTTGCAACAAATTTTAAAGTGACAGAAAATAAATTGCAATCACAAATAATATAGGAAGAAACTAAGAAATATAGTTTTATTGATAAATATTGTGGGTATAATTTTGTTCCTCCCTTGATTCTTCTCTCATAAGATTTATCCATGATTCGAGGGTCGTTAGTTGCGTATTTCTCGAATAAGGATGATTTAAATTTGATCTTTTTATGAATTTGTGCAATATTCGAGATGTCTTTTCAGGGGAATATAATACCCTTTGTATTGGCAGGAACGAGGGTTTAGGATTGAGTAGCCTCCAAGAATACACCTTATAAGAATCCCAACTCGAATTAAGCACGTCTTATAGAGTCCCACAAAATTTCTATGTCTACAAGTGTCAAAAGCTTTCTATTATAAAGTTAAAATGTAAGAATTGCAATGGTTGTTTTACAGGTATCTATCATCCTATACTACTTTTTTGCCTGTTTACAATTATGAAGAGAAGTCAGAAAAAATGAAGAAGAGTAAAGGGAGAAGCTTAATGGATTACATATCATTATCACAACCTTCTTGTTTGGTCATTTTTACCATTCTTATTTGTGTTGTGGAGAAAGACAAAATGAAAAATGATCCACTCAACTTCAATGTACTCAACATTCTCTTTGAAGTCATAAGGTGAGTCCACCATATTTTCTCTTCATAAAATTTTATTGACATTTTTCATCTCCACATGCCAAAAAGTGAGCATCAAATGGCCAAATTTATGAGTTATTAAGACTACTGATAGTTTAAGAGATTTAAATAAAACGCGTCTAACTTTAAGGGATGTTTAGGTATATATTGTGCCATATTAATATTATAACTAAGATGATTTTCATTCCAAGTCATACACATTTATATAATGATAATTTTGCAGTGCATATGGGACAGTTGGAATGTCAATAGGGTATAGTTGTGCAAGGCAAATAAATCCAGATGGCCATTGCAAGGATGCGACATATGGATTTGCTGGAAAATGGAGTAATACAGGAAAGTTCATTTTGATAATTGTCATGTTCTTTGGAAAGTTGAAGAAGTACAATCAAAGAGGTGGCAAGGCTTGGAAAGTATTATAACTTCACAATTATCACTACTTTTAACTATCATCTAGGTACTAATTGTATGTAAATAAAATAAATATAAATGTGCAAGATCTTTGAGCTTTTTCTTTCTTTTGCACTTTTGTTTCTCCCATGTAATCCTAGTGTAAAACAAGGTATTGGTATATTATAATGTAATATGATAGTTGGTTATCCTCCTTGTATATATGTGAAATTTGTGCTTGAAGTTCCGCCATTTGAACTATCAGTATCTTTGTAAGGACTATTAGACACAGGATGATTCTATACTTGATAGTCAATATAGGCCTATTTCATATTGTAATGTGATCTATCCAAACTATTGTGTACTCGACTAGCTAGCGCATGTACTGCCTAGTATTGTTAATGCCAACCAAGTTGTTTTTGTCCAGGATAGGTCTCTTATACATGATAACATATTGATGTGTCATGATTTGCTAAGGCAGTAGTACTGCAAAAGGAGAATTTTGATGAAAATCGACCTAAGAAAAGCTTATGATATGATACTGTGGGAATTTATTAAGGAGATGTTGGATGGCTATGGTTTTTCATTCAAGTTCATACAATTGATCATGCATGAAAGTGTATCACTACTACTATTTTCTCTGTGAAAGTTGATGGTGAAGGATGTGGATATTTTGAAGGGTTGAGACAAGGAGAGCCCATTTCACCACTGTTGTTTGTGTTAGTCATGAAGTACCTGACTAGAGTATTATTTATTATGAGCAAGCTACTTGTTTAGAAATTCCATTTAATGTGTAAAGGTCAACTACTTACTCGTCAATGATTAAAGGGACATCGGTAATAAGAATTACAGTAAACGAACTATTCAAGCTACTTACAAAAGGCAGATCAGCTTGATAACTCGATAAGTTGTATTGACAGAACTATAAAGGTGAACCACAATGAAAACCATACTTCCCTCATTAGCATGCATATACCGGAGAAATCAACCCCTTCAACATCTCTCATAATGTGTTATGTTAATAGGATTATATATGGAGGCCATTGGTCACTTCTCACAGACTACAGGGTTGGTTTCCAATACAGACAAGTCTGGTCTTTAATTATGGGCAAGAGTGGATGATATAACAAGGGACAAACTATTGGAATGTACACAGGTTGTACTGGGAACCTTTCCAATGAAATACTTGGGTTTGCCATTGTGGAATATACTGGATTGTCATCAACTATGTCTAAATATAACATAGAAGATTCGAGCTATAGAAACCAGGCACTTGTCATATGCAGGCAAAGTTCAGGTCATAAATTCAATGGTCTTTTTGATAATATAACTTTTGAGGGTCTTCGTTCATCCTACCGATAGAAAATGCAGAGATTTTTTGTAGGGTAGCACTGAGAACAAAAGGAAGATTGCACTTGTGGCATGGAGCAATGTGTGCAAGCCCAAAGCTCAAGGAGGTCTTAATATCAGAAGTTCTGCAATCACTAGAATAAAGTAGTTGTAGGAAAGTTGATCTAGATGTTGTTTCACCAGAAGGAAACTTTACGGGTGAAATGGATCCATGCATGGAATTCATATGAAAAATGGAAAGGACTTTTGGATTCACCAACCTTCTAATGATAGCAGTTGATATTGGAGGAAGCTCAATAAGTTAAAAATGGGCATGATAGGATGGTATAGCAATAGCAAATATATTCTAACTTCATCTGGTAAGTACTTTGTTACTAAGAGCTACCCGATTAAGATTGAAATTAGAGCAAATTTGGAAAAGTATGATCTTATTTGGACTAGGATCATGCAACCTAAACATAGATATATATTGTGGCTATCTAACTAGAAGAAGTTCTTGACAAGAAGCAGACTACTATCTATGGGGATACAATGTGAAAATACAAGATGTGTACTTTGTGATCAATAATATGAAGAAGACTTCAAGCATCTTTTTATGTCATGTCAATGGACAAGAGAATTGAGGAGGGAAGTTGTAGTGTGGCTAGGGATTCAAGTCCCACAAAAAGAGGTCAAGGAAATTCTACAATGGATCAAACGAAGACATTGGAGTAAGATAAAAAAGGAGATACTAACAGCAGTGTATGGATCTGTGAATTACTTCATCATGGATATATCCATGCTTCGTGCGTTCTTCCTTGTTTTCTGTCCAAAAATGATGTTTTTCACAATCTGCAATCTTGCTTGATTTGTGTTACTACCCTGCTTGAGTGTAGGATTTTCAGCTCCCATAGTATCTTTTATATTATCTTTATTATAGTTTTCAGTATCAATTATCTGCATCTTCTACCTTTTGTGCATCTGTCTATTTCTTCTTCATATCCTTTGCAGTCTACTTGCTGGATCCCCTTATCAAGCCATGTGAATTGTTCTTGCATATATATTTTCGAGAATGGACACTAGAAAAATAGATGTTCTACCATTTCTGATTCATCCCCAAATAGCATACATTTATCGTCTTATCCCTATTTTATGTCGCCTCTCTTTAGTCAGTAGTCCCCCATGTAAGACTAGCCAACATATAAAGTTGTGCTTTGAGAGGATTTCCTTTCCCCATATCCATCTCCTCCATGGCCACTCCTCTTGCTCTCCTCATATTCATTTATATCTACTTGTAATTTTCCGTAAGTTTTAGCCATTCATTGTGGATATACCTCGATGCAAATTTGATTCCAATACCAACATCTATCTAGTGGGACTATATATTGCCACCATTTCTTTCCTATTAATTAATTATGTAGACATGGTCCATCCATCTAACCCATAAGTTATAGGCCTTCTGAGCGACGTTCCATACATATTTTGCCATAGCTATCTCATTCAACTGTATATATACAATTTTGTGTAATCCAGCCTCTTTCTTGGTCTTGCACACCAGGTCCCATGTCATTTTCCCACACCAAAGAAAGTTTTTACACACCGTTGTTATACCCTTCAACACTTGGTTTGGTAGGATGAAAATGGAGGACCAATAGGTATGTAGTATGGCATTGACAAGTAGCATCCTCCCTGCATATGGGAGGTTCTTTGACCCCCAACTTCTGACTCTTGCAGTCAACTTGTCTATCAACACCTTCACGATAAATCTTGCCTTGGTAATATTCGTACCCCTAGATACCTGAATGGTATTCAGTTATTTCACATACTTTATTCATATATATCATCATGTTGAATATATATACATTCGAGAAGCTTTTCAAAGCTCTCAAAAGCCATAACACTGACTGTAACTCCTTTTGCAGAACATAAGCACATCATTTGTAAAACATAGGTAGTTTAGATTCAAATCCTTCATATGTAGTAGTAACATTCAAGAGCCGAGTAAAATGCTCCAAGCAAATGACAAAGAGCAGGGGGCCGGTATGGGATCGATCCCCTTGCACCAAACATCATTTGTGAAACATATATAGGTGGTTTAGTTTCAAATTTCTACGAAGTATGATACTCAAATTCTTTATGTGTAGTAGTAACATTCGAGTGAAATGCTTCAAACAAATAACAAATTGCAGCTACCATACCTTGCAAGTTGTCATTGATGGCAATGGTGTATTGGGTGGTTGTCATACATTCCATGGTTCATTTTATGAAACTTGTTTCTACCCCAATTCATTTATGTACGATTACCTTCATATCATATATCAATTTTTCCTCCAGGGTGTTGCGTCGTACTAAACGATCATCCATTTCAATGGTTAAGGAACAAATTCTTCTTGACCTTAATTAGTTTCTACAAGCCTAAACATGAGTGTTGTGCAGAAATAAGTTCTGCTTTTGTGCTCTGTTTAGGCCTCTGGCATTCCACAACTATCCATTTGGAATTGGAGGGGTATTCCCCCACCCCTCCCATGCTCTGGACTTTTTCCATCTATACATACTTCCCCTAGGAGAGGAGAATGTAGTAACACAACTATCTTATTCCCAATTCTACTATCTACTTCATCCATTGATAAAAGAGAGTCTAGTACACACATGATCATATTTTATTTGAGGGAGGGTTGCATAACATTGATTGCCAAGAGAGAGGTCAATTTGAACCTTCACAGTTATTTGATGAATATAAGTAGACATAAGCAATTATTAGGAGAGTATTTGGTTAAGATTATTAGTTTGTATAACTGATTTATGAGTAGGGGTGGGCATTCGGTTGGTTCAGTTTAGTTTGAGAAGTTCGTTTTTTCGGTGTTTGACTTGGTAAAAGTAAAAATCATAATCAAATTGAAATTATTTTGATTTGGTTTGATTTTTTTAAAATTCGATTCGACTTTTCGGTTTGCATTATTAAATTTCTGAGATTGGTTATGAAAGAAAGAAAAAGCACGAAAAAAACAAAGATGAAGTAAGAAAAGCTAAACCTAGATGAATCTAAACTAAGCAGCTAAAGTCTATTTAGTACGGATTCTTTAGAATCTTGTTGTTTATGAAAGGACATAAGATATCTCTAAGAAAATAAAAAATGGTAAAAAATAATAATTAACTGATGATATCATTGGTCTTGACTTAGGTGGAAAAGCACATTTAGTTTTGGACTTACCTATATGGGTTTGTTGGACATGAAGGAATTGGTAATGAGGAAAATGAAAAAAGTTACAAATTACTTATCGGAAAACCAAACCGAATTACCAAAATTTTAAAATTTAAAATCGAAAAATCGACCAATTAAATAAAAAAAACGAAATCAAAATTAAAAAAAATTCAGTTCGATCGATTTTTTGGTTTGAACCAAATTATGTCCAGCACAATTTATAAAACAGTAGTTGTGAATGATAATTATTCCAAATTATAGTGATGTATGATAAATACATACCATATGTTTGCCTTAATACATAATTTTAAACACTCAAAGTATTTATGAGACAAGTGCTCGTAGTCCGTAGATATCAAAATTTTATGGACTCTACTAGATGAGCGCGATTTGATTAAGTTAGGTTTTTTAGAGGCTAATTTATTATAAACCCTAATCCATATCTATATAAAAGATAATACATTCTCTGAAAGAGAGAATTCGAAAACCTTATAAACTCATAAAATATTTACAAAAATATCAAGATGTGACCGACCTCACTATTAAAATACATTTGTGAAAAAAAAATTCTAACTTTAATTTCCTTTTTTCATATGAAGGTTCCTCCTTTCCTATATAAAGCAGCAAATATACTTTTTTGTATGGTATATAAATGGTTTGAATTTCTTTTGACATGAAATAAAATTCAAGTAAAGGGATTGAAAATTACTTTAGGTCATATGCACAAATTACAACGATGTCATTATTAAAAATATTTTGAATCTCTTCATATAAATTTCTGATTTTGTCAGGTTCAAGTGCCTAGACGGTCCCCACCATCTTAATAATGTGTTATTTATCCATTCCTACTTTTTTTATGCCAATGTTGGTGACCGGAGATAACTCTCTTCAATTATTCCTGGGATGGGACATCTACCATGTCCATCTTAACAATTATGATTTGACCATAAATCATGTGTGGGATAATTAAGATCCTTAATTAAGGTTTTGATGAAACTCTGTATACAATGTTTCTCTTTGGTTAGGATATTCCAAGGTATTTCATCATAGGATACAAACAATAATTATTTCATCAAATGATTGATTTTAGAATATTTAATGATCAATTATGGAAGAATTGACTTAACTTTAAAATTTATGATGATTGCCATGTTATACCAATGAATTGATGCCGGATCAAATGCAAGGTATTATTCAGCCACGGAATCAACACACTATTGCATTTGTTATTTGTGGGTAAGTGAAATGCTACAAGTTAAAATATTATTGGTTAGTCTGATTTAAGTAGTTACCACTTATTAGTAAATGATTCAACGAAGTGTATAACTGAGGGTGCACGTGCATTTGTTAACTTTAAAAAAAAAAATTATATGTATAAATATACTTTGAGGATGGATATATTTTAACTATGCACCATTACAAACAGAAATACACCTTGGGACGTTGGTTGAAGCGGTTGTTTTTACAACTGCGATCCCAAATCAATTTCGGAATAGCACATTTTCAATATTATTTTTTTGTTTTTGATTAAAGGTTTATAATAACAACAAAAGTGATACATAGAAGATTCAAATCAGCAGTCAGCAGTATATTCATCACACCATTGACCATGAAGATATCACAATGATCAACTGTTACAACAAAGCTAAAATCTAAGTATTAGAATTCATATTTCACCTATATATTTCTATTTTCGCTATTGTTCATACCACTATGACCAATCAGACACAATATTATCCCTCAATCGAAAATTTTGCTAGCGCCTAAGATACTAGTGCCCCACGGTCTTCAAATCCCGAGTTCGCCTTTTTCTGCTAATACAATCATCCTCAATCATCACACTCCAAAGATAGTGTACTCAGGGCTATCCCTGTTGAGTCATATGTTTAACCTATATTTCTCTTGTTGGGTTTTAACGGTGTGAACAGGAAATGAAGGGTTATGACTCTCCTGAAGAGTTGTGACTATGCCGAAGGGTTGTGACCTTTATGAAAGGTTGTGTCCTTTCTAAAGGGTTGTGACCGTTTGAAAGGTTATGCCTTTTTCAAAGTGATGTGACCTTTCTGAAAGGTTGTCTTCTTTCCAAAGGGTTGTGACCTTTACCCTTTGTTGGCTATAAATAGAGAGATTTCTCTCATTTGTCTGAATCGAATTCTTCCCTTCTTTTGCATACATTTCTTACAAAACAAAATCGATCTATCGCGTCTGTGTGTGTGATTCATTGCTGTCATTTTGAGTTCGTTAAAATTATCGAAGTTTGAGGTACCGCTACTTCTTTAATGGTTAATCCGTTTAATCTTGGGAGGAATTAATCTGCAACCTCGGGTACTTGAGGGGATTAAATTTCTTAAGAACACACAGTGAGTTCTGTAGACTCGGATAGTTCTTTGTGTTTTTCTTTTCATCTTTTATTATTTCTGGTTTGCTAATCTGAATACAGGAGATAACAAGCTTAAGAAATTTAATGTTGGTATTTTCTGTGGTTAGGAAATTACCTCTATTTTCTGTGTTCTTTTTATTGGGGAAAGAAAAAGAAGAAAAAGAGAATTATTTTATCATATGATAAAAGAGATTTGGGATGAATTAATACTACTTTAATATGTTCGAGTATATTTTTTGTAGTAAGTTTTCCTTGGATGGGTAAGATTATTTTTATTTTCTTCCCAAGTACATTCAAGCATTGCACCCCTTCAGTTTTCTTTTCAATGAGAAAAGTTATTTTGTGCATAAAGGCTAAGATGAACACTTTAATTTTTTCCCTATATTCTTGGTTTTATATAACTATGAGAAGAAGTAAATGAACAAATGTTGTCTTCTAATAATATTTGAACATGAGTTTAGTTTCTTGTTGAAATTAAATGTCTTCTTGAGGAAATAAGGAATATGATGGAAATTGAGAAAAGGAAAAAAAAAATAGCAAGAAAAGTGACTTACATGGAATTATTGCTGACATATAGAATATGATTCAATGAGAGTAAAAATCATATTCTATCTTTATTTCCCTTGATTATTATTTTCTTTTTCTATCCTTTATAAGTTATGAAATTTATTTCATAAATGTTAGGATAGATAGTCATTATGTGATAATCTCAGAATATATCTTTATTATTACTAATATGTATTCTGTTTAGAAGAGGAAAAATAAAACTTTTGTAGTTTTCTACTCCATGTGAAATTTGATTGTGTTTGACTTTTGGAGATATTTTTTACTCCTTTGGTTTGAAGAATATAAGAATTTCACGAACAAATCAGATTGTGCATTGGTTTGAAGAATATAGAAACTTCACAAATTTGCTAAATACTCTGTTTGAATGAATATTCTGACTTGAAGAGTACAAAATCTTCGTCAGGAATATTAAGGCTAAATGATTGAAAAAGATAAAATCTTCATCGTTAGCTCGAAACAGTGTTGTATTTGAGGTTTCTGGAGATTAAAAACCTTTTTGATTTACTACTCTGTCTGAATGTGAAACTGATTCGAAGACTATTAAAACTTCATCAGAATTCAAGGTTCATTCAATTAACGATTAGAAGAATATAAAAACTTCATCGTTAAACTAGAAACAAGTTGTATAAAGATTGAATCTTTATTGTTAGTATTCTAAATACTAAGTGGTTTGTCTAGTTGTGATGAAACGGGGAAAAAAAACACTAGTGACATAAAATTAGTGATTTTTGTGCCTGCAATGGGTGTTTATATGGATTAAATCTCCAAAAGAAGGTTTCGCGTTGCCAATGTGTAAGCATGGAAAAAAAATATGTGGAAATTAATTTCAAATACTTGAAAAATATTTTTGAGAACATATTTAAAATGTGGGGCGTTCTTTACTTGTGATAAAGATAAAATTAGACTTACTATCTAATTTAAATTTGAAAGTACAAGATATGAAATTTAATGACATACTTGTATTATATTAGACCCACAAAATTCTTGGAGTATATTTGATATTGTGGATGTTGAGTCTCTCTTTACTAGTATATGATATGATTAGTATAAAACCACAAAATTATATTACTCGTTCAAAAGAATTGTATTCTTTGATGAAAAAGTTTCACTTAAAATATTGTGATTTTTCATGAAAAGATATGTCTATTAAAATATTTTTTTTAGTATAGACATGAACATTGGTGAAAAGTGATATGTTATGTTTGTGTTGTAAAACAAACATTTGGGTCATATTGCCCTTATTGGACCGATGAGACTATGATCATGGGTAATTCTATAACAAATTGAATGTTATGGAAAGGTCTTTCTTAAAAGGACATATGACAATGTGTTGACTCTAAAACAATGTCTGTATTTGAGAAAGTTATAAAAAGTAAAGAACAAAATATTTGTGGGAAAAGGTTACCTCACAGAAGGTCTTTTCAAACTTAGTATTTTTGTTTGCTCTTACTTGCTTGAATCAAATTGTTTGGATGCACTAGTCTTCCACACACCAGCGATGAGATGAAAACTGCCCCCATTCGGCGGTTCCCGTGCCACCACAATGGCATAGCATCGAAAGAGTGACCGGAAAATGCTTGGGACATATCAATTACAAAACCTTGCAAAAACTGATCAACTTAGAAGTTTTGCCTAACTTATAGTGCAATAAATCAAAATGTCAAGTATGTGTTGTTGAAAGGAAGTTTAATACCTTAGAATTGATTTACACTGACATTTGTGATATGAAGTCAACACCATCTCGTGGTAGGAAAAAGTGTTTCATAAATTTTATTGACAATTGCACTAGATATTGTTATGTTTATTTGCTGAATGGTAAGGATAAAGCAATAGAAACATATTGGCAATATAAAACTGAAGTTGAAAATCAATTAGATAAAAAGATTGTCATGATTAGAAGTGGTAGATGTGGATAATATAAATCTTCTTTTCCAGAAATATATTTGGAAAATGGAATCATCCATCAAATTACTGCACATTCTCACCTCAATCTAATGAAATTGTTGACATGAAAAAACCAAACTTTGAAGGAAATGTTGAATGTCCTATTTATAAGTTCAGGTTTACCACAAAATTTGTGGGGGATGCTATCATTATAGCAAAAGAGAACAACAAAAAAATTGTCTGTTCAGAAAGAGAGAAACAAAAAGTTTTGTTTGTTAGTAAAGGGAGTAACAAATAAAAAAAACTTTTGTTTGTTAAGAAAGGGAGCAACAGAAAGTTGTGTTTGTTTAGGCTTTGTTGTATCCTGATAGAGAATTGTTTGTCGTCCCTTAAAGTTTATACAAGCAATAACTCTTGAAAGATAGTGATCAAACAATTTCCAATACAGTCTATTTCATATGAGAAATGGAAATCAGGGAACTATTCCCAAACGGGTCAAAATAGGACCTAAGCCTTTGGATTGTATGTTCATTGGATATGCTACAAAAAGTAAAGCATGTCGATTTATAGTTCATAAGTCCGAATCGTAGGATAGTCAAGTGAAGGGTCTAAACGACCTTGGAAAGAACCAAAGGAGAATGTACTTAATAAAGAGATTCGGAGGCGTAGTAAATGTCAATGGACAAATTACTTCCTACGAGTTTGATTTTGTAATATTTCTTCTTGAAAATGAGTCTCATATATTCTAAAAGTTATGTCCTTTGTGGACTCATTCTCTTTGAGAAAAGGCTGTCAATAGTAAGATAGATTCAATTTTGAGCAACCATACTTGAGAGTTGATTGATCTTCCTCCAGGAAATAAATTTTTGGATTCAAAGTGGATCTACAAAAGGAAAAGAAAGTTGATGAAACTATTGACAATTACAAAGACAGACTTGTTGTCATAGGCTTCAGACAATAAGAAAGCCTTGTTTGACATATAAT
>JAJOOR010000178.1:0-17239 GCA_036250505.1 Solanum acaule
CACCACTGATTCTGGTGACTAAAGATCGGGAACCGATCTAACCATGATTTGGATGCTGAGAACCTGAACCTACATCAAGAGAAGATGTAGCGCACATATGCGTCAGTACTTGAAAGGTACTGAGCATGCAGCATAGAGTAAAGCTGAAATAACTTATTGAACAAAGCAATGAAATAATATGAACATGATATAGATGCAGAAATACTGAACATGACTAATCTGAATGTAATGACCCAGTTATAACATGATGAGACTGAATACTGAAACATGGTCAATACAATGGAGTATGACTGAACTGTGGGAGCTATTAATAACCAAAAATAAAACCACATGAGCTAAATGTGGAGACCGATGTATACGCCCCATCGAAAGGACCCAATATACCCTGCCAGAGGTATAGAGGCATGCTGGCGTGATCACTAAAATGATGCCTACGGAGGGGACTTACAACCTACGTGGCTAGTAGTTCTGGGACTATTTGGGCACACTTACCCCTAGTCCAACTCGATATTATGCTACTCCTAATGGATTGAGTAATTAACACATTATGATTGAATTTATATAAGTTACTGGACAGCTCAAACTAAACATGTAAACTGAGATTGCAACAATTAAAATGATATTAATGCATTAATAACTGAGGCATGTATAACTGAGCAACTGAAATATCTGACCTAGCATGAGTAATTCAAGAACTAAAGAAATGCATAGCCAGGGTTCTGAAATTCATGCAATAAACTAATTATTAACGTACTAATCTAATTTGGATCATTTAACGCTAAGAACCCAACAATTCTAACATTCAAGAAACCCTAGGTCTAGTCATAATAAGGGAATCAAGAAACTGACTGAAAACTAGGGAACTAATGGGTGAAAGGAACCCACTAGTGAAATCCCACATACCTGGTGACGAATTCCACGGAGAAATATTTTGATTTTGGGGCTAGAACTGATGGAACCTTGTTGTATTCTTGAACTAGGGTTCTTGACCTCTTTTCTCTTCTTACGCTCTAATTTTTCTAAGTTTTGATTAATGATTTGACTTAGGTAAGTTCTAGTTATATTTCAAGTCTTAAACTGACTAAAACCTCATAATTTAGGGTTTAAACGATGAAGCTTAGGGGTCTAACCAAATAGGAAATGACCAACAGATCCCTGACTTAACTATTGTCGGAGTGACCGACGGACGGGACCTACGGGCCGTAGGTCAACCTTGGAGTCGTAGGTCAAGTCTACCCAACAGAGCTTCACTAAAACGAGCATAACTTTTTACTCGGAGGTCAGAGTTTAGCAAACTCGGTGGCGTTGGAAAGAGGATTCAATTATATATCATATCATAGGTCATGGGACACATAATTTATTTTGTTATAACTGTGATCACCATTTGAAGTTAACCCAATAAGCAATTTCCCCCAAACTAGTTGTTGACCTTCACCAACGATTAGACCTACGGACCATGGATCGAACGGCGGTCCGTGCTGGTCGGCCGTCATTTTCATCAGAGGTTGGGTAAAGGGGGCCAAGATCCACGGACACAGAGCATGGACTATGGTCTGGCCTATGGACCGTGGGTCTGTCTGTGGGTTGAGACTTCGTCGATTTTCTGAGCTGGGTTAGGGAGGGGTTGTAGTGGTGAACCATGGACCACCAGCACAGGCCGTGGTCTGACTTACGGTCCATGGGTGGCAACTGTGAGTTGCACCTGCAACTTCTCAAAATCTGCATTTTTGGTTTGTCTCGAATACAGGGTGTTACAAGTTGAGTATATTTGAGAGGGGTAGTATCTTCCACTTCTAAGTCTTGAATATTGAGTTCCTAATCATTTTGGGATTATATTCCTAATCATGGGGCTACTACACATTACCCATGAAGGTCCTTGAGTTGAGTAGTTCGTGCCCATAATTCTGCATGAACCCTATGAGTCGAGTAGTCCTGAGATGAGAGGTATCATTGAGCCCTAGAGTTAAGTAGTTCATACCCATAATTCCGCTTGAACCCTCCAAGTCAAGCATTCTTGAGATAAGTAGTATCATTGACTCCTTAAGTTCTGGAGTTGTTAAGTTCCAAGTATTGAGTTCTATGCATGGTTATTGAAAACATTGAATTGAGTCGTTCACATCCATAATTCGGCATGAACCTTATTTTAAGAAGTCCTTTTACATATTGTTTTAGAACTTGTTTTAAATACTTGAGCACTGAATTGAGGAAGAGTAGAGATGAGTTCATTTTGTGTAAAATGATAAATGGGAACTAACTGTTCCCAAGAGTAAATGTTTTTACATTTAAGATGAGAGGAAACTGAAGTTTCCAAAAGAGTTTTGAGTAGTTTGAGTACCATCTCTTTTAAGAGAAAGATTTATGAGTAATAATCTCAAAACAGAGAAAGAGGTATGTTTTTAAACATATGAGCTAGTTATATTTTGGGAGTAGTAATAAGCATCGAAATGGGGGTGAGTTGAGACAACTCACGACCCCCATAAACCATGTAGCCAACATGGGTAGAAAGGGTCATCCTTTTTAGATGATTCCTTAGTGCTTTTAGCATAGACTAGTGGATCCACTTAGTTGAGCGGTTCTATACCCGGAAATGTGTAGGACAGTTCTGGTGCGTGAGCGAGACGGTGTATCATCATATAGCTCATAGTGATTGTTGTCGATTAGAGAAACTCCCACAGAGTTATATTGTATTTTTTATATAAAAACTGAGTAATTATTGTATTCTTCAATACATTGAGTTGCTATCTATTATTTTAAGAGCATTCCATACATCCCACCTTTTATTGTTTCTTTATCTTAAGTTGAATATCTTGAGTTGAGTACCGTTGAATTGATTATCCTATTCTTGAGTTGAGTTTAGTAGAGTAAGTTGAGAAGAGGTAAGTATGTTTCCTTTTATCAAGTTCAAGCCTATATTTATGGTTTATAATTCCCCTTACATGCTCCTACATTCCATGTACTAATCCATTTGGCCTGCATCATGAAATGATGCAGATACAGGTACTCAGGATCATCAACATGCACTTCGTTGATACCATATGTAGTTCGAGTTATCTATGGTGAGCCTTCTTGATTCCGGAGGGTTCCACTTGTACTTTCAGTTATATCAGTTGTTAGGATGTCATGGGTCTTGTCCCGACTTCCATCTTTGTCAGTTAGAGGCTTCATAGATAGACAGTAGAGTTTAAGAAGTCTATTCATTTATTTTTAAAAAATATTTTAAGACTTAAGTTGCCTATTTTATGGTGAGTTGAATATATTATTTTTATTCAGAGTTATTCATTTGAGTTACAGATTTGTAATTGAGTTCAATGAAGTTTATTCAGTTTTAAGCTTTGTATGCTTGAGTTTGTCTTCCGTTTGTAGTCAGCTAGGATGAGGGTTCACTTGGCGACCAGGAATGGTTCTCGAGTGCCGGCCACGTCCAGGGTGTAGGCTTGGGTCGTGACATTTTCCCTACCCCATTAGTCTTAAGCATGTTTTTCACCTAATTAGGGGTCAAAGATGATTAGAATCAGATTACGCTAAACTCTAAAAACGTTCAAGAACCTAGGGCTAAGTTGAAGAGGAGAAAAAGGGAGGAAGCTTTAAGAACTCATCGAGTTTGAGGATTTTCATCAAGGATTTGATTCCTTCGAGGTATGTAAGCTTCCATAGTGTTGGGTTTGTTCGCCCTAATGCAAATAATGTAATCATTTACCCATGAATTTATTCTTGATGTTGAATTGTTGAGTTCTTGAAAGGTTCTTCAATTTAATTGGTAATGGAGTGTTGTTTTGAGTTCTTGAGGCGAGGGTTTGCGAATGAGGTGAGTAAATTGATAGTTCCTTGTGTGGGTTTCCCTGAGATTGTTTTGGGTTATAAGAATTCTTGATTTTTTTACCTTAGATTCTGAAATGAGTATGAGTTGAATCGAGTTAGGGAGATAAAGAAAAGATCGGGCAAAAATACACGCCCAGGTCCGCGTCTCGGAGATTTTATAAAATCCAGTCTCTAGAAAATTACCTCCCTCTCCGCGTCGAGAAGAGGATACAGACTCCACTGTTTCCAAAATTATTTCATGAACAAATATTTTAATTCTTCTCTGCATCACGCTCATGCTCCCCAGTCTGTGTCATCGCTCGTTTCTTATTATCAACTATCTAAACCCCATATGATTATTTAGAGACCCTATATCCTAATCATAATTCTTGAATTTACATTTCAAATTCAAGATAGAGTTAAGAGTAAAGTTTGAGAGTGTCCTTTGAGTCATTTTTTAGAAGTCTTTTACAAAATTTTAAAACTTGTTTTAAGACTTGAGTACTTGAGTACTTGAGTATGAGGATGAGGAGAGTTGAGTTTCACTTTTCAAAATGAATATATGGAAACTAAGTATTCCCAAGAGTAAATGTTTTCACATTTAAAATGAGAGGAAAACATCAATTTCCAAATGAGATTATGAGGAGTTTTTGAGTATAATCTCTTTTAAGAGAAACTTTTGAGTAATAATGTCAAAGTTTGAGGATGAGGAAAATTTTTTAAACATATGAGTTGAGTTATATTATTGGGAGTAATATTGAGCACCAATATGTGGACGAGTTCGAACAACTCAAAGTCCTCATAAACCATGTAGCCAACGTGGGTAGAAAGGGTCATACTTTTTAGATGATTCCTTATTGCTCTTTAAGCATAGCTTAGTGGATCCACTTAGTTAAGGATGTCTTATACTCCGGAAAGGTATAGGACAGTTCTGGTAGCGTGGGCGAGACGTTGTATCATCACGTAGCTCATAGTGATGGTTGTCGGTTAGAGAATCTCCCAAATAAGAGTAAAGAGTTATTATTGTATTTTTAAATACTTTGAGTTGTTAAAAGCTTTCTTTATACTGCACCTTTTATTATTTCTTTATAATGAGTTGAGTATTCTTGAACTGAGTTAAGTATTTCTAAGTTTGAGTACCCTTGAATATCTTTGAGTTTAGTTGAGTTGAAATGAGGTAAGTATGTTCTTTCTTTCTATCAGATTAAGCTTATGTCTATGCTTTAGAGTTCCCCTTGCATGCTCGTACATTCCATGTACTGACGCCATTTAGCCTGCATCTTTCATGATACAGATACAGGTAACTAGGGTCATCAACAAGCGCTCCACTGCTACAACTTGCAGTCGCAGAGTTTGATTGGTGAGCCTCCTTGATTTTCGAAGGGATCCACACTTTGATTTCATTTTCAGTTTGTTAGGATGATTAGGGGTCTTGTCCCGACATCTATCATAGTATTGTTAGAGGCTTCATTGAAAGTAGAGTTTTGAGAAGTCTGTTTCATTTTCAATTGCTAATGTTCTAAACTTGAGTTGCCTCTTTTGGCCAGTTGAATGCTTTTTAAAAATATTTTGATCTATTTATTTTGAGACTATTTTTAGAATTTTTTTTTTGAGTTCTTGTGATGTTGAGAAAGTCTTCCCCTGAATATTGAGCCAGGCCAAGGGTTCGCTTGGGAACCAACAATGGTTCTCGATTGCCAGTTGCGTCTAAGGTGTAGGTTCGGTGCGTGACATAAAAAAACACAAAAACACGACAAACTTTGTTCGGTTGTCATTGATTTTTTTAACAAAGAAAATCGACACACTTTCGTTGGTTATTTTTCACGCAAAAATATAGAGAAACTCTCAAAAAGAAATTGTTCCTTTTTAAAAAATCAATGATCATCTGCCAATTTTTATTCTTTTAGAATACTAATGGACGAATGCTGATTTAAAAATACAAAATTGCAGTTGATGAGCATAAATAAAAATAAAGAATTCATAACATTAGTATTTTTTGTTTAAATGGTACATTAAAAATAGAGTTCAAGGGTCAATTTTTATTTTTAAAGAAAAAAAACTTTTTTTTGTTTCACTCTCTTAGAGAAAGTGTGTTGCACACACTCGGCAAATCACTTAGAAGTGTCTAAATGGAACATGAAAATTGAAGTTGAAGAATTAAAATGGAACAAAATTGAGTTGGACTGATAAAATAAAATTTAGGGAAAAGTTTAACAGTCTATTTGACCTTTTATATATTTCAAGTTTAAGGACAATATTTTTCAAAACGCTACTCTAAGCTCAAATTACATTTTTTTTACCTCACCCTTACCCCGACCCTTGACGACCACTACCCCCTTCACAAAAGATTTAAAAAATTGTTTTTGAATTTTTAAAAAAATATTACATTTTTTTTCAAGTCATGCCTACTCCACCCCCCCCCCCCCACCCTACCAGCCCTTTGTAACACCCCGAAGATTTCTAAGCGAAGGCCCAAATAATTCTATGACACCTCGCAACTCAACTCTTAAAAATTTTAATCATTTGTGTAACACCTTAGACTTGGAAAAAAGTTAAAAAGGGTTAACAGGCATATCCAAAATGCTAAACAGACCATCGACCCTTCACTGAAGCCTAAACGACTCGTGAAAAGGACTACGGTTCATTTGGGGAAAGGTGCACAACTGTCCAGGGCTGCCAAGTGGTCAGTCACCTGGACGGGACCGTAGACGGTCTATGGTGGCTTGTACGGTCTGTTTAAAGGTGCGTACAGGTCACCCATCATCCTTTAAGTGTAAGGTCAAATTCAAACAACCATATCTCTCATAACAGAAGAAATTAGTTGTCCATAACCTATCAAATTGAAGGTCTTTGAGTCCTCTTTCTGAGGCCACCAAGTTTGCCTCATTTCGAGTTTGGAATAAAAAGTTCTTCCTATTTTAGTAATTAAGGCCCTGTTAGACACTCAAAGTTTGCTGGATGGCTATATGGCTAGTGAAGTTTTTAAAGGACTGTGGAGCCCAAAACAGTATGTAAAGCCTCCCTTTTAAGGCACTTCATAAGTTTTTATGTTCGGGTCGTCTTGATCTTTTCCCTATGCGTTTGGTACATAAACTATGTCATTTTAATCTCTATTCTAAGCCTCAAACCACAATGTTTTACACTTAGTTAAAGGCTTAGAAAGTTTTAATCAATTATTTTACATTCATTAATACTTCAATTCCTTAGAGAAAGGTTGCAAGAGGAGAAATCTATGGTTTCGAGCCTTCTTCGAGTTTCGTTGCTATCACCAAGAACTTCGTTTTTCCAAGTATGTAAGGCTATCACAGTATTCGACTAGTTCATCCACACGCCCTACATCTACTTTAAAATTAGTAAAAGAATAATCTAGGGTTCTATCCTTAGATTTGAGTATTCTTGAGTTGAGTTGATTTGAGTTCTAAGTTCTTGAGTTACTGATTATTGAATTCTATTTCCACATTATTGAGTTGTTATATCTTGCATTGAGATTCTTGAGTTCATTATTCATGTCTATTATTCAACATGAACAATATTTTTTGAGTATTCATTGAGTTCTTATTGAGAATCTTTTAAACAAATCATAATTGTTTAAACTGAGTTTTGAGAAAGTAAAGAGGAGTTTGAGAAAGAGCTTAACCAAGATTTAAGCAAGAGTATAAGGGAATTAAGTATTTTCCCAAATGTTTCATTTTTACATGAAGAGAGAGAATTTGTTTTTTGAGAAAAGTTAAAAGATTTTTCAGAAGGATCGAGTACAGAGCAGTTACCTCTTATAGAGGTCCTTTTTGAATAATTATCTCAACCCAGAATGTATTTTTACATTGAGCAAAGAGAAATCTTGTTTTCTAAATGAGCAATGAGTTTCAGAGATATTTGAAAGAAGTGACCTCTTTTTATAGGATAGTTTGAGCAATTATGTGAAACAAGAGAAATAGTATGTTTTTATACATTTGAGGAAGAGTATATATATTATTGGGAGTATTATTGAGCATCGATATGGGGGAGAGTTCAGAAAACTCACAACCCCCATAAACCATGTCTTGCCCACATGGGTACATGATCATACTTTTTAGATGAATCCTTAGTGCCTTCAGGCAGAGCTTAGTGGATCCATTGAGTTGAGGTTTTCTATATCCCAAAATGATATAGGAAAGTTCTGGTAGTGTTGACAAGACGTTGTATCGTCACGTAGCTCATAGTGATGGTTATCAGTTAGTGTCATACCCCGAACTACACCCGAGATGCGGACACGGGACCTAGGATCACAAGTGACCCCAAGCTAACCCTACTGGCATAATCATGAGCATACTAAAGATAAACTGAGAAATAAAGTTGATGTGGAAGCTAATCATAGGTAAATCTGAAATGATGGGGAATACCCATATACTAACTGAATATATAAAATCTGAGAGTTTCAATACAAAGAAATATCAAACTTGAAAGACTAAGTTGAATCTAAATATGTCTGAAAATAGCCTCTAACTGACTAGAAGTGCTGGGACATGCCCCAGCTAAGTCTAGCAAAACTAAAACTAACAGACTGAAATAATGAAAAGATGACATGACTGTTGTCCTCGAAGAATGAGGACTCACCACTGATGCTGCTAAACTGGAGATCGGGGACCGACCTAAACGTGATCTGGATACTGAGAATCTGAACCTACATCACAAGAAGATGTAGCATAGAGTATGTGTCAGTACTTGAAAGATACTGAGCATGAGGGATAGAATAAAGTTGAAATAAACATATAATTGAACGAGCAATAAAGCAAGAGCATAATTTGAACATGATATAGATACCGAATACTGAACTAACTGAATGCAATGACCAAATTTATAACATGTTGAGACTGAATACTGATTGTACTGAAATCTGGTCAACGCAATGGAGTCTAACTAAACTGTGGGAGCTACTAATAACCGATAATAAAACCACATGAGATAAATGTGGAGTCAGATGTTTACGCCCCATCTAGAGGACCCAATATCCCTTGCCAGAGGTATAGAAGCATGCTGGCGTGATCACTGAAATGATGCGCACAGAGGGGACTTACAAACTACTTGGCTAGTAGTTCTAGGACTATTTGGGTACGTTGAACCCTAGTCCAACTCAGTATTATTCTACTTTCAATGGATTAAGTAATTAACACATTGTGACTGAATTTCTGTAAGTTACTAGATAGCTCAAACTGAACATGCAAACTAAGTATGCAACAATTAAATTGATATTGATGTATTAATAACCAAGGCATGTATAACTAAATAACTGAAATATCTTACCTAGCATGTGTAATTCAAGAACTAAAGAAATACATAGCTAGGGTTCTGGAATTCATGCAAATAACTAAATATTAACATACTAATCTAATTTGGATCATTCTAACAGCTAAGAACCCAATAATTCTAACATTCAAGAAACCCTAGGTCTAGTCATAATAAAGGAATCAAGAAACTGACTGAAAACTAGGGACATAATAGGTGAAAGGAACCCACTAGTAAAATCCCACATACCTGGTGACAAATTTCACGGAGAAATCTTTAGATTTTGGGGCTAGAACTAATGGAACCTTGTTGCGTTCTTGAACTAGGGTTCTTGACTTCCCTTCTCCTCTTACGCTCTAATTTTTCTAAGTTTTGATTAATGATTTGACTTAGGTAAGTTCTAGTTATATTTCTAGGATTAAACTAACTAAAACCTAATAATTTAGGGTCTAGATGACGTAGCTTAGGGGTTAAACAAAATAGGAAAAGACAAAAAGACCCCTGACTTAAAATCTGCTGAAGCGACCTACGGAATGATCGATGATCAGTCGATGGATCCACGATTCATCCTGTCAGTCCATCGATGACTTTAGTGACCAGGTTCTGAGGGTCTCGACGATCCGTCGATGTATCCACGATCCATTATGTCAGTCCGTCGATTGACTTTACAGACCAAGTTCTGAAGGCCTCAACCTACGGACTGATCGACGATCCGTCGATGGATCCACGATCTGTCATGTTAGTCCGTGGGTCATGCCTTAGAATGGTTTTTGTTTGAATTTCTGGGGATGATTGCAGATGCGAACCACGGACAACCAGCACGGGTCATAGGTCACCCTACGGTCCGTGGGTGGCAACCGTGGGTTGCACCTGCAACTTCTGGAAATCTGCATTAAGTTATGTTTTTGGATACGGGGTGTTACATTATCTCCCCCTTGGGAACATTTTTCCTCGAATGAAGACTAAACTAGCTGAATAGGGAGGGTAAGAGCTGCAAACCCTACAACTAAGCACTGGAAACTGATTTTCTAACTAAACTGGGTTCCAAGAACATGCAAATACACTGAAAATGCAAGTACTAACTAAAGGAACATAATACTAAGACTGCATATGCGCAATAATGACTGAAAAACTGTAGAGGAACTATTACCTCAAGCTGGAATAGAATCGAAAGGAAAAAGGTGAGGCTACTTGGACTTCATGGCAGCTTCTGCTTCCCAAGTAGCTCCCTCTACGGACTGACTCCTCCACAAAATCTTGACTGAAGCGACTTCTTTGTTTCTCAACCTTTGAACCAGACGATCAAGGACTTCAACTGGTACCTCTTCATAAGTGAGAGTATCCTTCACAGCCACACTTTTTGAAGGTACAATAGATGTTGGATCACCCACACACTTCTTCAATAGCGAAATGTGAAAAACTGGATGTACTACTGCTAGTTCAGTTGGCAACTCACACTCATACGCCACTCTACCAATCCTTTTCAAGATCTTGTAAGGGCATACATATCTAGGATTGAGCTTCCCTTTCTTGCTAAATCTCATCACCTCTTTCATAGGCGACACTTTCAGAAAAACCCAATCATCAACTTGGAACTCTAGTTCCCTTCTCCTTACATCTGCATAAGATTTCTGGCGACTCTGGCTATCTTAAGTCTATCTCAAGTCTATCTCTAATGAGTTGCACTTTCTCCATAGCTTCATGAACTAAATCTGGTCCTATCAATGTTGCTTCACTTACATCAAACCAACCAATAGGAGATCTATATCTACGCCCACACAATGCCTCATAAGGGGCCATCTGAATGTTGGAATGGTAACTATTATTGTAGGCGAACTCTATAAGAGGGAGGTGATCATCGCAACTACCCTTGAAGTCGATCACACAAGCTCTCAACATGTCCTCTAAGGTCTGAATGGTACGCTCTACCTGACCATCCGTCCTTGGATGAAATGTTGTGCTAAGGTTAACCTGAGTACCAAGACCCTTCTGAAATCACTTCCAGAAATGAGAGGTAAACTGAGGACCTCTATCTGAGATGATAGACAAAGGAACCGCATGGAACCTCACAATCTCATTAATGTAAAGCCTGGTGTAATCCTCCACCATATCTGTAGTCTTAACTGCCAAAAATCGAGAAGACTTAGTAACTCTATCAACAATCACCCAAATGGAGTCATGATGTCTGCGAGTACTAGATAAACCTATGATGAAGTCCAAGTTGATCACTTCCTACTTCCAAGTAGGAATGTCAATCTCTTGAGTCATACCTCCCGGTTTCTGATGTTCTACCTTGACTTGCTAGCAATTGGGACTTTTGGCCACAAAGTCTGTTATATCTCTTTTCATACCATTCCACCAATAGACTTCCCGTAGATCGCGGTACATCTTAGTGCCACCTAGATGAATAGAATATTTAGAGTTATGGGCCTCTGCAAAAATATGTTGTCTCAACTCGCCCACATTAGGAACACATAATCGATCCTGGTAGCGAAGCACACCATCTCCCCCTTGGGAGAAAACCTCAACTCTCTATTGGTGGACTGCACCCTTGAGTTCAAGTAATATAGGATAGCTGTCTTGCTTTTCCTTAACTTTCACTACCAAAGAAGATTTTTCCCCATTTTGAACCATTACAACACTATCTGATATTTTCATAAGATGAACTCCTAGGTGAACAAGTATGTGAACATCATTTTCTAGATCTCTTCTTTCTTCCTCAACATGTGCTACACTACCTATGGATAATCTACTAAGAGCATTTGCTACTATATTCGCCTTACCCGGATGATAATGCACGCTCATATCATAATCTTTTAGGAACTCAAGCCACCTTCTCTGGCGAAGATTCAACTCTTTCTTGGTGAATACATACTGGAGGCTCTTATGGTCTGTGAACACATCTACATGAACACCATACAAGTAGTGTCTCCAGATCTTGAGTGCAAACACCACTGCTACAAGCTCGAGGTCATGAGTCGGATAATTCTTTTCATATACCTTAAGTTGTCTAGAAGCATAAGCTATAATCTTACCTCGCTACATCAACACACAACCTAGGCCAACCCTGGATGTAGCACAATAGATCACATAACCATCTGAACCCTCTGGTGGAGTCAAGATAGGAGTTGTAGTCAACCTAGTTTTCAATTTTGTGAAGCTTTTCTCACAATCATCTGACCATCGAAACTTGACCATCTTCTAAGTCAATCTAGTCAATGGTGAGGCACTAGATGAAAATCCTTCCACGAACCGTCTGTAATAGCCCGCTAGACCCAAGAAACTTCTGATATTTGTAGCAGAGGTAGGTCTAGACCATTGTTTCACTGATTCTATCTTTTGGGAATCTACTCAAATTCCTTCACTAGACACAATATGCCAAAGGAAGGAAACTGATTGTAACCAAAACTCGCACTTGTTAAATTTTGCAAATAACTAGCGATCTTTGAGAGTTTGTAGAACAACTCTCAAATGACTCGCATGTTCTTCCTCATTCCTAGAGTAAATGAGGATATCATCAATAAAGATGATAACGAACAAGTCTAAGTACTTCTTAAACACTCTGTTCATCAAATCCATGAAAGATGCAGGAGCATTGGTTAGACAAATGACATGACTACAAATTCATAATGACCATATCAAGTTCTGAAGGCTGTCTTCGGAATTTTACTATCTCTAACTTTAAGATGATGATAATCCGATCTGAGGTCTATCTTTGAGAAATGACTAGCACCCTAAATTTGGTCAAACAAGTCATCAATCCTGGGGATGGGATACTTATTCTTGATTGTGACCTTGTTCAACTACCTATAGTCAATGCACATTCTGAGAGAACCATCTGTCTTTTTCACGAACAACACTGGTGCACCCCATGGCAAAATACTAGGTCTGATGAAGCCCTTATCTAGACGGTCTTTCAACTACTCTTTCAATTCCTTAAGCTCTGATAGAGCCATTCTATAAGGAGGAATAGAAATAGACTGGGTATCCAGAAGGAGATCAATTCCAAAGTTGATTTCCCTATCGGGAGGAACTCTGGGAAGATCTTCTGGAAACACTTCTAGGAACACATTAACCATAGGAACTGACTCAAGAGTTGGGGTTTCGGAGCTTGAATCCTTAACCTGAACTAGATGATAGAGATAACCCTTAGAGATCATCTTTTTGGCCTTAAGGTAAGCATTGAATCGACTCATAGGAGCTAAGCTACTACCCTTCCATTCTAAGATTGGTTCATCTGGAAACTGAAAATGGACAATCCTAGTTCTACAATCGACTGAGGCATAACAGGAAAGTAACCAATACATGCCTAGAATGACATTGAAGTCTACCACTTCTAACTCTACAAGATCTGCTGAGGTGACTTTCTGAGACATTGTGACACGACAACTTCTATATACCCATCTAGCTATAACTGGGTCACCGACTGGAGTAGAGACTGAGAAGGATTCTGGGAGAGTTTCTGGACTAACAATGAATCTGACCGCTATATAAGGAGTTACAAAAGACAAAGTAGTCCTTGTTGTCTTTCCACTGAGTGAGCCATATGTGAGTCACATCCTTAAGCTGGTAGGATGCCAATTCCACCCTATTACTACCAGTCACTTCAATCACTCCAAAGATTTTCTTAACCTCATCAATGAAATTTTGTGGGTCCTCACCAACCTGCAACCGTAAAAACTCATACGGATTCATCCTTAAAAAAATACCGAACCCTAGCTACCACTGATCCACCATTTCTATTAGTAGGAACTGAAACCTATTGATTGTTCTTGTTGGTCATATCTAAGCCAAAAGCTAAATTGGCATTCCGAAAGTCTGCATTCAAAACTTTCTAATCTGGGACTAAAGGAACTGCGTTAGCATTGCGTGCATTAGCATTCCTTGTGTAGGCTCTACGAGGAGGCATGATCTTAAGCGCATAACTATGGATTAGAAAGGAGATCATACCAATACACAATAAGAATATCAAGAAAGTGAAGGTTTCCTAAAACACTTCATAGCCTCCCTCTCATTAGATGTGGTGCACTTCACACCCAAGAAAAGGACTCTACTTAGTGCGGCTTTTCAGACATCCTAGGACACTTAAACCTAATACTCTAATACCAAGTTTGTCACGCCCTGAGCTACCCCCAAGACGCGGACGGGACCTGGGATCACAAGTAACCCCAAACTAACTGAATATATAAAATTTGAGAGTTTCAATATAAAGAAATATCAAACTCAAAAGACTAAGCTGAATCTAACTATGTCTAAAAATAGCCTCTAACTGACTAGAGCTGCTGGGACATGCCCCAGCTAAGTCTAGCAAAACTGAAACTAAAAGACTGAAATAATGAAAACATAACATGACTGTTGTTGCTAAGCTGGAGATCAGGAATCACCTAAACATGATCTGAATGCTGAGAATCTGAACCTACATCACAAGAAGATGTAGCATATAGTATGCGTCAGTACTTGAAAGGTACTAAGCATGATGGATAGAATAAAGCTGAAATAAACATATAAATGAACGAGCAATAAAGCAAGAGCATAATCTCAACATGATATAGATACTGAATACTGAACTAACTGAATGCAATGACCAAATTTATAACATGCTGAGACAGAATATTGATTGTACTAAAATGTGGTCAATGCAATGGAGTTTGACTGAACTGTGGGAGCTACTAATAACCGATAATAAAACCACATGAGCTAAATGTGGAGTCAGATGTATACGCCCCATCAAGAGGACCCAATATACCCTGCCAAAGGTATAGAGGCATACTGGCGTGATCACTGAAATGATGCCCACAGAGGGGACTTACAACCTACGTGGAGAGTAGTTCTGGGACTATTTGGGTACGATGAACCCTAGTCTAACTCGGTATTATGCTACTCCCAATAGATTAAGTAATTAACACATTGTGACTGAATTTTTGTAAGTTACTAGATAGCTCAAACTGAACATGCAAACTGAGTATGCAACAATTAAACTGATATTGATGCATTAATAATTAAGGCACATATAACTGAATAACTGAAATATCTTACCTAGCATGTGTAATTCAAGAACTAAAGATATACATAGCTAGGGTTCTGGAATTCATGCAAATAACTGAATATTAACATACTAATCTGATTTGGATCATTCTAACAACTAAGAACCCAATAATTCTAACATTCAAGAATCCCTAGGTCTAGTCATAATAAGGCAATCAAGAAACTGACTGAAAACTAGGGACCTAATGGGTTAAAGGAACCCACTAGTGAAATCCCACATACCTAGTGACGAATTCCACCGAGGAATCTTTAGATTTTGGGGCTTGAACTGATGGAACCTTGCTGCGTTCTTGAACTAGGGTTCTTGACATCTCTTCTCCTCTTACGCTCTAATTTTTCTAAGTTTTGATTAATGATTTGACTTAGGTAAGTTCTAGTTATGTTTCTAGGCTTAAACTGACTAAAACCTCATAATTTAGGGTCTAGACGACGTAGCTTAGGGGTTAAACAAAATAGGAAAAGGCCAAAAGACCCCTGACTTAAAATCTGCTGAAGCGACCTACGAACTGATCGACAATCCATTGATGGATCCACGATCCATCCTGTCAGTCCGTCGATGACTTCAGAGACCAGGTTCTAAGGGTCTCGACCTACGTACTTGTAATGACTCGAGAGCATCCCCTAGTCGTTACCGGCGTATTCGACCTCTCGGAGTTCTTATACAAGCCCTTAGCATTCGTCATAGCATTTATCATAGTAAAATAGCAGAAAATTTAAAACTTTCATAATATAAGACAAGATTTAAAAGTCACCTCATTAAAACCTTTAATACAAAATTGGAATACTACGTCTAAAGGTAGCCTTCTTAAAACATGACTACAACACAAGAGGGACACAGCCCTTACAATACAAAAGAACTACTATCTAGTACATTAAACTTAAGGAAACTCTTTAACATGAAGGTCCTTGAATCTTTAAGGACACACCCGAACTTGGGAATAGTAAGCCAAGCTCATCAGTTCTAGGAAAGGTCCTTTAGCCACCACCACCTACACTTGGTGTAAAAAGATGAAGAAGAATGGTGTTAGTACAAGAATGCACTAAGTATGATAACCATGCAAAAACATGCTTATAAAAGGACATTTAGTTGGAAACCGTGCATCATGCCTTTTTAGAGAAACTTCAAGAACATTAAGTTCCATAGGAACAACATAAAATCCACATAGATCATCATACATATGGAAACCATTCACAATAGCACATAGAGCCACTTATAACATTTTAGGCACATTCAATGCATACCATTCATTACCTTCTTCTTTATCTTAACTCCTTTCCTCAAGCAACCCTTAAGGAATACTTGGTGCAATGTATCACCCTAAGGTTACCAAGGGTGAACTTACATATAGCCTTCATCTATCCAACCACATATATTCATAGAGTCATAAGCATACCATAAGACATAGTCTTCAAATAGGAACCATCACCTAAGACAACCCCCAAGTCACACTAGTGCAATGTGAAAGTAGCATCCCATAATACTACTCACACCAAGTATTCCTACGACGCCACCATAGACTAGACACATCATATTCAACAAGTCATAACATCTTCATTTAACATTAGACATAAGACCAACATACTTCATTACATTATATAAGACTCATTCATTTACTACATCATTAGTCATAACCCATTTAGTTCATATCATAGGTAAGCCACCTTCACAACCCCTTCACAAGCTCACTTGTGCAATGTACACATGGAGTCCCATACTCCCACATATACTAAGCAAACCCATTAAGAAGTCATAAGTGTAATTCACATGCATAATCATACTTCATGTCTTGAAATACGTAAAGTCAACCTTAACATGCTTTCATAGTAACATACATAGACCATAGTCTTCATTACATAAAGAGCCTAACCATAACCTCCTTTAGAGTCCACTTGTGCAATGCATAAGTAGGGTCCATATTCCTACCTACACTAAGTAACTATTCAAGAAATCATGACTAGGGTTCATATTCTTATCTTAGTTCATTTCTTAACTTTCGGGAGACATTGCCATAATCGACAGAGACCACGTGAGCTATATGGAATTCGGTGTTCTACTCCCACACCGAAAAGAGAGGGTACTACTTGCCAAGGTAGGACCTACATACATAATAGCTATCTAGTGGATCCACTAAGC
>JAJOOR010000179.1:0-18662 GCA_036250505.1 Solanum acaule
TTTTTTCTTATTTTCTCCAACTAATTCTTAGGCATTACTTACTAATATTCAGTTACTTGAAAGATTCATTTTATCAAAACATTCTATGATTTGTTAACAATATTATTAATCTTTAAGATAGTATGATTTAGGTATAATACCTTTCCACCAATCAATATACTAAAATATTACTAATGTTATATTTAACATAATAAAATCAGCTCTTCTTTTGAGATTTTTAAAAATAACTCTATTTAGAAAATGTAGACAATCAAATATTTTTGAAGTAAATGAAAATGAAAAGAAAGGAAAAAAGTTAAACATGATATGATGATAAATATGTTATCTTGTAAATGTTTAAATCTTTAATGAGGAATTGAACAGTTGAATTTAAAATAATATCTCTTGTATTCTTTTTTTGTTGATAATTACAGCTGGACAAAAGAAGTTTATAAAGCAAGTTATTGAAGCCATCGATCCGTACAAAAAATCAATTTGTTGGAAAGCCATTGAAGGAGACGTGCTAGAGATGTATAGTTCATTTACTATTATAACATCTCATGAACCTCAGTGGACTATATGGACATTTGATTATGAAAAGAAAACTGAAGACATTCCAGAGCCCCTCAGTTATTTGGGTCATATCCTTGACGTAATCAAGGATATGGAGGGTCACCTTCTCAAGAATTAGAAGATCTATGTTGTTATATATATATATATATATATATATATATGCGCGTATCTATATGCATAAACATATCTATGTGTATTGGTGTTTGTATGAAGAATAATTTGCAAAATTGGCTACATTAGCTAGCTTGTGAAATAAATAATGTAATATTTGAAGAATATATTTTATCTGTCAATATATATATATATATATATATATATATATATGCGCGTATCTATATGCATAAATATATCTATGTGTATTGGAGATGAAGAATAATTTGGAATATTGGCTACATTAACTAGCATGTGAAATATATAATCTAATATTTGAAAAATATATTTTATATGTCAATCTCCTTTTATGGAACTCTGCAATATTCAGTACTTTAACTAGTACAATTATTTATCACAGTTGAGGTTGATGTAACGTGATCACAATAAAAAAGATGCTTTAAAGTCTAAATGGGCCCTTATTTATTTGATGATGAGTATGAGCAAAATTTGTTTTCAAAGTATCAAGATGAGTATATGTACGTTGTTTCAGTCACAAGTATGAATTGTTTCACATCAAGGTGATTGTTTTTAAATAAAAAAGATTGTTATCCTTCGTGAAGTAAAAGTCCCAAAAGTGGACCAAAATTAGAAGGCTTGTCTCAAAATACAAAAGACGAGCCAACATAATATAGATAGAGACAAGTAAGTCTAGAACACAATGTGTTCACCCTCGCATCTGAACTGAAGCTGCAACAGACTTGAATATCAACGCTAGTAGCTGGTGCTCAGACCTGCATCACAAAATAGATGCAGAGTGTAGCTTGAATACCAAAACAATAGGAACTCAGTATGCATTAATGACCGACTGAGCAAGAGAAGTAAAAAAAATTATGAAATGCGAGAAATAAACATAAACATAGGTAAAAGCAACAGAACGCTAAATGAGATGTACACGAATGTACTAAGAACTATAAAAAAACTAAGTATAGCTAACTAAGCCTAACATGGCCACCATAATCCCAAAAGGTACATTTAGGTGCAAGTTTCAGTAAAAACCCGAATGGACCCCTATAAGCCCGACTAGTACTCATAATAGATATAACTACTAAGAACAAGTTGATGTACCATGAGTTTGCGGTATTTTTGATGCATTAGACTTGAAGTTTGTGTGAGTCTTGGACATTTTTGTTATTAGATATGATGGTGTTTGGCATAATTTTGCAGGAAATCGGTTTGAAGCAGTTGAAGTTGGATGTAGCTGAACCACCAAAAATTTGTCAACCTACGAGCTCACTCACGAGCAGTTGTCCAGTTGACGAACCATAGGTAGGATGCATGGATCGTGAGTTCAAGGAAATCTGACCAAGTATGGAACCACAGAGGCAAACGAATCCCCGTAACTTGAGTGACAGACTGTTGATCAGTGTCGTCGTTTGATTCTGAAAGTTGAGTTCCAGTACTTGAACCACAGCGGAACAGGACAGGCTGTGAATAGACCTACGGACCATAGGTGATGCCCATGGATTTGAAGACCAAGAATATTTGCCAATTGCTGAACTATCCACGGATCGTTGGCTGATCCACGGTCCATCGTTCGCTGCCATCCATCGAAACTGCCAAAATCAGAATTTCCTATATTTTCTTTTCCTACTTGGTTTAGGACTTAATTCTATAGATATAAGTTGCATTTTTCATTTTTGGGTTGTTAGACATTTTGGGATACTTTGTTTCTACTTTGAGGGTTATTTTGCAAACTCTTTTGACAATTAATACTCAAAGCTTGGTTTATGGTCTTTGCGTTTGATTTTCAATTCAAGATTACGGTATTCATCTATTCAAATTGTAAGTTCCTGATTTATTTTATTAACCCTAATATGAATTGTGAACTCTCAATCATGAGTAGCTAAATCTACAACTAGGGTTGTGAGAACCATGAGTAACTAACAATGTATGACTAATAAATAAATAATTCTAGAATAGTGTTGATGCATGTTGTCAATCCTTTGGTTTAGAATGCTTTCTAGTGGTGCGCAACGTTAGAACTCACCTCATTCCTACTTGTTGGACCAATGAGGTAACGAATGAGAAAGGGATTAAACAATGGAGATTTAGATGTGTTTAGCCGCTATCTAATAGCCTGACCCTAATCTTGCGAAGGCTAATCCGAGGTTAAGGGTAACGGGTAGTAAAGCATACACCCGTAGACGGACCAAGTTGCATGGTGAAATTTCCTACTTGGAGGACCAATCACTTAGGGATACCTAACTTATCAACCTTGCATGTTAACACTAGGATATAATTACTATTATTTGGAATACTGCGTTAAGAGCTTGGGGGAACACTTATGCCCTAGTTTCATCTTATACTGAGATATCAAAATTGTGAATCCAGTTTACTTGTTACTTATTGATATAAATCAACAAACTGTTATTTTATTTACAAAATCGCCCATTGTTACTTTTTTTCAGAAATAGTTTGACTGGACGTAGATAATCGCAAGTTAGCTTAAGTCTAAACCATATTCCTCGTGTGATCTACCTTAACCTAAAATTTAGGTTCTTCAGTTGACAACAATCATTTATACTTCTTTCGGGAGGTGCAATTTTGGTGTATCAAATTTTGGCCCCATTGTCGGGGAATACGTCTTTTAGATTAGACTAATTTCTTTATTCAACTTTAGTCAAGTATTTCTTGATTTTACGTTTTTTGTTTTGTTCTCGTTTCTACAGGTCTTACCTCTAGTGTATGCCAAGTACACGGAGTTAAGGCAATCCCCTAATTCCCTACAATCCGGAATTGAGAAGAACTTTGAGAAGAATGGCTGGAAGAGGCTTAAATCTCGAAGTACACAATGATCCAATTGGAGAGAGCCAAGGGGATAGATTTGGTGTGCAACCTCCTAGAGTAGTGAATGTTCCTGGTCATGTTGAAAATGCGGAAAGATGTACATAACCTGCAGGTACCGAGAGTTCATGATAACTACAAGGTTTACTTTGATGTTGTGGAGTCAACTGGTGCTATTGTTCTTCCTCCACTACATCTGGGACATTCATTTGTGGTGACCAGCAGTCTGATGCAAATGCTTACATCGAGAGGCTTGTTTGCAGGGTTACCTTCGGAAGATCCATATTCCTGTATGACTAAACTTAAGAGTGTCTACATGAGTAGTGTGTGACAACCAAATTTAGACATGGATGTGAGGTGATGCTGCTGTGTGGCTTTCTGAGTTACCATACAACTAAATTACTACTTGGGATCTGCTGCACAAGATCTTCATGGAGAATTACTTTCCGGTGTCCAAGAAGTTGAATCTAAAGGATAAACTAAATAATTTTGTAGCTTTGCTGTGAGAGTCGATAGCTCGTGGGACAGATTCACTGGATTCATGAGTGTGCCCAACCATAGCATAGATGATGAGTCACTGAAAGAGTATTCTACAGAGGGCAAGATTACAATGGTAAAGCTGTGTTAGATACTATTGCTGGAGGATCTTACGGAGCATGCACATTTGAGGATATAACTGAGAAACTTGAAAAGATCTCCAAGAACAACAAGGCATGGAGCACTATAAAAGCAAATACTGAAAGGAACACGTTTTCTATCCAAACCGCATCAAGTCAATCCAATGATGATATTCGTGAAGAGATGGCCCAATTGAGAACATAAATTGGCCTATTGTTGAAACATGTAAGCGGTAGTGCAAAGAAAGTGAATGTTGTGAACTATCAAACTAGAGTACCATCTACTGATGAGTACATTTATAAGGAAGATGCGAACTTGGTGAATGATAAGATGGGGAGTTTTCGGACTAACGCCCAAGGATCCGATTCAGAGAATTGGTGCAAAAGTCATGGGAACCAAGGTCAAAACTGTGGTAACTACAACTGAGATGGGAGCTATGTCCGTGATGGGAACTTCAATCATGAAAAAAAACTACAACAGGAATGGCAATGGAAATAAAAATGAAAAGAGTGGACCCTATGTCCCACCTGATAATAAATATGCTGGATCGAGTATGACTCACATTGAAGATATGATGCATAAGATGATGAAAAGATTTGATACAACTGATGACAATGTGAAGGAGATGCGTACTGATTTATCAGGTATCGGTCAAAAGGTTGATGCCCATGCAGTATCGATTAAGCAACTTGTGCAGCAGTTGGGTCAGTTGTCCACAATGGTGAATCCACGTCAGCCAGGAACACTTCCTAGCAACACTATCCAGAATCCGAAAAATGATGTTCATTGAATGACAGTCACGACTCGAGGAGGAAAATAGACCGTAGACCCTCCTATGCCAAGTTAAGTGGAAAGTGAGACAGAGAACGTAAGGATAAAGTTAAGGTAGTTGAGGAACCGAAAGATGATACAGAAAAGGAAGCTGAGGTGACGCAAAAATTTATCCCCATGCCGAGACCTCCACCTCCCTGCCCACAAAGGTTGGTTAAAAAGACTGAAGAGGGAAAATATCGCACATTCATAGCTATGTTGAAGTAGTTGTCAGTAAATGTTCCATTGATTAAAGCACTTGAACAAATGCCAAGGTATACGAAGTTAATGAAGGATCTGGTGACTAAAAAGAAGGCTGTCAGTTTTGAAAAGTGAAGACTAGTTGCAGCATTGTAGTGTCATTGCTACAAGGTTACCATTGCAGAAGAAAGAGGATCCTGGATCTTTCACTATCCCATGTACTATTGGTATATTGCACTTTGCAAAGGCCTTGTGTGACTTGGGTGCTAGTATTAACTTGATGTCGTTGTCGATTTATAAAAAGTTAGGTCTAGGCACTACCAAGCTGACTACAATGCGGTTGCTTATGGCTGATAGAACTGTGAAAAGACCAATTGGAGTGCTCCAAGATGTCCTTATGAAAGTTGAGACATTCATCTTTCCAGCGGACTTTGTGATACTTCATTGTGAGGTTGATTTTGAGGTCCCCATCATCTTGGGGAGACCATTTCTTGCGATTGGGTGTGTTTTGGTTGATATGGAAAGAGGGCAGATGAAATTTTGATTGAACAGTGAAGAAGTAACTTTTAATATCCATTGGTCTATGAAGCATAGAAGTGATCTTAAATCGGTATCGATAGTAAATCATACTGTTGAGCAAGAACCAAAAATGTCTATTGAAGAGAGGTTCGGTGTTAAGGCACTAGCGGTATGATAATGAAATTCGATAAAGTTTAGATTGATGAATATGATGAGTTAGTTGTTGCACTTGATAGGGTTAAGTTTCTTCATAAACTAAGGAAATTAGATATAAACATGAAGAATCGAGACACTCCAGCAAAACCATCCATCGATGAGCCTCCAAAGTTGGAGCTTAAGGTTCTTCCATCCCACTTGCGGTATGTATTTTTTGGCCAAAATAGTACTTTGCCGGTTATAATTGGTGCTGACTTGAGTGAAGGGCAAATAAAGGCTTTGATATCGGTACTGAAGCGATTCAAAGGGGCTATAGGATGGACAATTGCTGATATTATTGGATTTCCACCGTGCATTTATACTCACAAAATTAACTCATGCCGGACAACAACCCAAGTATTGAGCACCAACGAAGATTGAATCCCACGATGCAAGAGGTTGTGAAGAAGGAAATCATCAAGTAGTTAGATGCTGGAGTGGTATATCCTATTGATGATAGTAATTGGGTTTGCCTAGTTCAATGTGTGGCAAAGAAAGGAGGAATCACTGTTGTTCCCAATGCTAAGAATGAGCTCGTTCTAATGAGGCCGGTGACTGGTTGGAGAGTGTGTATGGACTAGTGCAAGTTGAATGCATGGACAGATAAAGACCACTTTCTAATGCCGTTCATGGACCAAATGTTAGATCGTCTTGTCGGAAAGAGTTGGTATATTGTTTTCTAGATGGGTATTCGGGCTACAATCAGATTTACATAGCTCTGGAAGACCAGGAGAAGGCCACTTTCACTTGTCCTTATGAGACTTTTGCGTTCAAAAGAATGCCATTTTCTCTTATATAGAAGTTTAGTTTTTTATATAATTTTTAGAGATCAGCTAGAATAGGATAGAATATGGTCCGTCTCCAAAAAAGTCAAGAACATGTAAAAAGGAAGTCCTAATGTTTGCTACGTGTGCAGAAAAGCAAAGAAAAGAAATCTGCAAAATAGTCACTGGTGTAGTGGTCTTCGGTTCCCATAGATGGTCCATCGCTCAATCGAGGGACTGTAGATGACATCCATAGACTCCATGTATGCTTTTTTAAAATCACTAAGTGTCAGGGAGAACCACAGAACCCATTGACGGACCGTCGATGGGGTTTCATGGGTCTAAGTTAAGGTTAATCTATCGAATTGACCCGAACCCCTATTAAAATAAAACCCTTCACATTTCAAACACATCCCCTATTTCCCTCTTCTTCCCAACCGTTACAAATGGTTATTTCCCCCATAAAACCACCTCTTCATTCCCGTTCACATCATTTTCACCTATTAATCTCCCCCCTCCACTACTCCCATATATTTCCTACTCCGCATTCTTTTCCTCCATATTTTACTTCTCCGAAAAGAGCAAGGTACGAGTTCAGTGTCAATAGTTCATCTGAGCCTTAAGAAAGAAGCACTACCAACACACTCACCAACTTTGTATTGCTTGAAAGGTAACCGATTTCAACAAAAACTTTGAACTTTTCACTATTTAAATTGAAATCACAAAGGTGTACTTGACCTTGGGTATAATTGCATGTTCAAAATGTTAGGATTAGTTCTAAATTACCCTTGTGACGATGGTTTTGTGGGTGTTGTTAATCAAACTAAACTGAATAATGTGACTCTACATCTAGTTCGCTTCTTGACTTAGGGTTTCAGAACTGATTTTGGGTAAAAGTATAAATTGCATGATTGGAACCCTAAGAATGATAGATTACCATGTTAATTTATTGAAATGCATGTTCTAGATATAGTATAGAAGTTGGAGTTTGAAGTTGGTATTTAATTGTTGCTAAGTGAACCACTAGGTGCATCAGTCCTGTTGACGACCACGATCCACGAACCGTGGGGCAACCTACGGACCGTAGGTCATGGTCTATTGATTTAGTGCACACTTCAGTAACCTAAGTTGTGAACTACGACATAGACTACGGTCAGTCGTTCAATCGACGGACCGTTCTGCACGACCACTGTTCTAACTTCAGAGATCCAAAAATGGGCTTCCTGACCTATGGTGTGCACCAAAGGTCCGTCGTCTGATCAACGGTCTGTAGGTACCTACCATGGGTCACAAAAATAGCTATTTTCCTAGTTTTTTTAATCTTTTCTCTAAGTTCAAATATTATTCTAAAATTTTTTCTTAGTTATTTTTTAGTTCTTCAGTTACTAACTAATCTCCCACAGGTCAAAATGCGCCAAAGAAAGCACCTTTCTACCAGAGCATAGAGAAGCCCAAGTCATTAGCACCCTTGCTCCGACTCATTGACGAGTCTAGTGGAGAGGAGTACACACTGGAGCATACTAGAGGCTCCCCTACTGCCCATTGACCACGAGGCGCCGGAATAAGCAGGTAGTAGTAACTGATGAGGAGCACTCATCCGACCACGAAGTTGCTCCACAATCTAAGGAGAGGGCTCATCCTACATGAGAATCGCAATACATCTCAGAGTCGTAGTCCGGCTCAAGTTCCACATGCACTCCAGCCTCAACCTCCAATGCCACTAACTACGGTGAGGCTCATGACCGACCTGGCATACCAATACATCCTGCCCTATTGACCACAGAGTCGAACAGGTGGTGTGTCCAGGGCCATTTTTAAATATATTATGATGGGAAGTATCAAGATGAAAACCAAAAAATTTCCTGTACACTTTTTGAAGAGCATCGTGTACTTACTGGGAGCCTCCACACTATGCCCACTATCGATGAACTTTTTGAAAAACATAAATGTGATTGGATGGTGAAGAGTACGGTCAAGTACACTAAGGAGATGGTCCGGGAGATCTATGCCTTCTACGCAGCCACCGTGCGGAACACTAAGTGACCCTGAGCTAAGCCGTTAGCTTAGCCTCCTCTGTAGCCCACATTGGAGCGAGGGTTCTCAGTTGACATTTCCCAGATCACCATCCACCATTTTATTTATGGCCCCACCTACACTCTGCCAATTAATACAACAGAGTATGACTAGAAGATGGGTGTGGTTCAGTGCAGGGCTTTCCATAAGGATGCCGAGCAGCGAAAGGCCTTACTAAGATGGATGGTCCGACACATAGTTGAGGATGGAAAGAGCACCAAATGGGTGCCTGATGAGACTGAGATTTGGACTCATTTAGGGCTTTGTTTTGAAGTTTTAGTGTTCTCAAATGCCTAATTTATGCTATAAAGTGATGTTAAAGTCTTGATTTTCAGGTATGTGGATTAAGGAGCAAAGCAAGGATACTAACAGGCAAAAAGAAACAAAACAAGCTGAAGAAGTGGAGAAAAGCATTCTTAGTAATCGCCAAGACCACTCGGTGAACCGCCGAGTGGCTCTCCAGACCGCCTAAAGTTCCAGCGTGCCAGCATTGAGGGAAGAAACTAAGTCGACGACAGAAATGGGCAGTCGGCGAATCGACGATCGGTTCCGCGATGACAAAATGGATTACCCAAAGTTACAGGACTTGAAAAGGGTGGATCGCCGAACCACTCGGCGAGCCCGACTTACCTCGCCTAATGGGTTTTCAGGCCCAATTTTGGGCAACTATAAATTGGATTTTAAATTTAATTTTGAGGGGCTCTATCCCAGATATTATAATTCCTATTCTAGAGTTAGAGTTTTCTCTAGATTTTTGAGTTCGAATTGTACAATTTTGGAGGATTTGCAAGTGGGGTTTTGAATATCATTCTTGGATATCATTGTAAAGTCTTGTAGACTCTTACCCAGTTAATGGCTAATGCATTTGGTAACCATTTCTCCTTTTTTATGATGTGTGGCTAAAACTCCAATTCTTGGGGTTCGATTATGGGATTAAGGGTTGAATTAGCTTATGGGTATTGATTATTACTAATTTAAATGCTATATTGAAGTGGGTTTAATCATTAGTTGATTTTAATCTATGAATTGTAGTAGCAAATGTAATTCTAACTTTGAGTTCTTACCTTGCTTGAGAAAGAGGTTTTTCAACCAAAGCTTTTGATTAATGGTTTGTAGGTATTGGGTTGATATGGGTTCAACTCGAAAGAGTGAATTCTAAACCAAACCATACCCATCTTACTCAAGAGAGAAGATGTATTAAGGTTGTGGGTTGTTCTTATTTGTTAAGCTTGTTGATGTTCGAGAGAAATCATGTAACATCTCACAATTTGAAATAACTAGGAAGAAGCTTATAATTGGAAATAGTCATTTTTGGAAAGAATTAAAATCTGGAAATTTGTTAAAGTTAGGAAAAGTTGAGTTTTGGTCAACTTCAAACGGCCATAATTCCTAGCTCAAGATGAGTTAGGTGTACTTCCAAATATGGTTGCAAAGCTCTTGGAAGGATCTTCCCAACGCCTCCGAGTTCGTATGAGTGAGTTATGCCCTTTGGCAGTTGGGCTGTTAGAATAAGGAAAGTCCAATCCGGATTTTTAAAGGGTAGTTTGGTCTTTTCCTTACCCTTTTATTTTGAATCGATTTTTTGCAATTAATTAGGGGCCTAAGCTGAATTAGATCCGTTTACGATTTTGGAAGAAGGGTTAGGGTTTTGAGAGAAGAGAAAAGAAGAGGAGAAAGAAGAAGAATCGCCAAGATCGTCGAAGTTTAACTTGTGGAATTCGTCACGTGTGATCCCTACAAGGTATGTGAGATCACATAGCGTTGGGTTACTTCGCCCATACGCCAATCATGATTCAATTCAGTGAAATATATTTGATTTGAAAGTAAATTTCTTGAGACTTGATGATATTTGTTTGAATTCTTGTGGGTTGAGTTGTTGGAGTTTTCTTGAGATTGATTCATGTTTTGGTTGAGTTTTTGAAGTAGAATTTGATGTATAATGGAGGTATAAGTGATTCTAAGTGTTTGGGGAAAGAACCATTGAGGTTTAGAGGGTTTAGAGTTGAAAAACAGAGAAGAAAAATTGCAAAAACCTAGGCAAGGGGGTAGGGCGTCGCGCTAGCCAGCGCGCCGCAGAAGGGGCTCTGAAGTTCACCCCTTGGGGCGACGCGCCAGCCAGCGCGCCCCAGCTGGTCCTCTGAAGTTTGAGGGCTGGCGCCCCATGCCTCTCAGAGTGCCAGGGACGCCAGTTCTCCCCATTCTTCCCCCTCATTTTCGTACTAGTTCCTAAGTGATGTACCTATATTTCCTAGTTGATTCTAACACTCTAAGGTACATCTAAACATCTTGAAATCATCGATAAACATGAGATCATGAACCTTGAATCCATAATCCAATTCAAGGAAAGTTAGGATCAAAGTCAAGAGAAGTCAAGAGTAAAGTTAAGGGAAGTCCTTCAACGTTTTCAAAAGTCTTTTATAAATGTTTTAACTTTTTTTTAAGACTTAAAGTTCAAGTTAAGCAAAGAGTAAAGAGTCTAAGTTCATTTCATCAAAAGTATATGGGGACTAAGTATTCCCAAAGAGATTTAAAATGTTTTCACATTTAAGTAAGAAAGGAAACTGAGATTTTCAAAGAGCCTTCGGGCTAGTTTTCAGAAAAGAGAAATAGCTTTCTAAATGAAGCAAGAAGGGAAACTGAGATTTCCTAGATAGCCTTTGAGCTAAGTTTTTGAGCACTAATCTCAAATCACAGAAGAAGTATATTTTTAAACATAAAGAACTAAGTATACATTTGGGAGTAGTATTGAGCACCAATATGGGGATGCGAGTTCATATTAACTCAAGTCTCCATAAACCATGTAGCCATCATGGGTAGAAAAGAGTCATGCTTTTTAGATGAATCCTTTTTGCATAGACTAGTGGATCCACTTAGTGAGTTAGCTTCCTATATCACGTCAAGGTATTGGATGGGCCTCGATAGCATGAGGTAAAGCTCTGTACCATCACTATAGTTCTTAAGTGATGGTTGTCGGTTAGATATACTCCCATAGCAGTAGTAGCATGGTTCCTCAAGGGGTTCTGCTTAGTGTGAATGGGGGTATGAGACTTCAATCATGCATTGCACAAGAAGACTTTGAGAGGGAGCATGGTTTGTTTTTTTTATGATATTCTGATTATGAATTGACAACATGTTATTAAACAACTTTTCTTTATATTGCACTTATTTTAAACTGCTTTATATTGAAATGAGATTCAGTTTAGTATTCATGAGTTAAGAAGAGCCAAGGTAAGTGTTTCTTTTAAATTCCCTTTCATGCATATGTTGTTTTAACATTCCAACTCGCATACTCGTATATTCAATGTACTGATGCCAATTGTCTTATGATGCAGACACAAGTAATTAGGATTGGCATTCCAGCGCACCATTTATCCAGTGAGTAGATCAGAGTCAGTCGGTGAGCCTCCTTGCATTCTGGAGGATCTGTTTTCATTGCTTTCTAGTTTAGTTCATTAGGATGTTGTGGGGTTTGTACCAACATCCATCTCAGTTGTTTTAGAGGCTTCATAGACTGACAGTCAGTTAGTTATTTCAGTTGTCTTTACTTTTCGTTTCACATGTTAAAGACTTGAGTTTGCCTTAATGACCAGTTGAATGTTTCTTTATGACATTATAGTTTCTTCATAAATGTTTATGTGATGAGTTAAGTCTTCCACTGAGCTAAGTAAGCCAGGCCAAGGGTTTGATTGGGGCCAGCAATGGTCTTTGAGTGCAGTCCCGCCCAGGGTGTAGGCTCAGGCCGTGACAAACTTGGTATCAGAGCACAAAGTTCAAGAGTCCAAGGGAGTCTATGAAACCATGTCTGTAGAGTCCTAGTTATCGGTGTGAAGCGCGCCACATCTATGATTAGGAGGCTACAACATTTAGGAGCTCTCTCACTTCTTTCGCACTCTCTTCGTGCGTTACAATTTATCTCTAAAAAGTTTCCCTCTAATTCGTGCTTGCGCATGTTTTCAGATAACCATGCCTCCACAAAGAGCAGTCAGAGGTCGTCTAGCTAGGAGGAATGTTGAAGAGCAAGAGTTACCTAATGCACCTGAAGTGCAACCACAAGGACAGGTCTTTAATGCTGAGTTTAGAGAGGCTATAAGGATGCTTAGCCAAGTTGTGACCAATCAGGTTGGGCAGTAGAGAGGAGCTCGGCAAGAAGAGACTGACACTTCAAGGATTCGTGAGTTCTTGAGGATGAATCCTCCATGTTTCACTGGTTTGAGCACTGTAGAGGACCCAGAGAATTTCATTGAGGAACTGAAAAAGGTGTTCGATGTGATGCATGTTGTTGATACTGCGAAAGTGGAGCTAACTGCATATCAGATGAAGAATGTTGCTACGACCTGGTTTGATCAGTGGAAAGGGGGTAGAGCTGAGAATGCACCACCTGCGAGTTGGGCATGTTTTGAGGAGGTCTTCTTGGGGCGATTATTTCCCCGAGAACTGAAAGAGGCTAAGGTACGTAAGTTTCTCATATGAAAATAGGATTCTCTGAGTGTGCATGAGTATGGGTTGAAGTTCACCCAACTGTCTCGCTATGCTCCTGAAATGGTTGCGGACATGAGGAGTATGATGAGTTTGTTTGTTGCTGGTTTGTCTCGTCAGTCAAGCAAGGAAGGCAAAACAGCAATGTTGATAGGGGATATGGACATAGAAAGACTAATGATCCATGTGCAACAAGTTGAGGAGGATAAGCTAAAGGATAGAGAAGAGTTTAAGAATAAGAGGGATAAGACATTAGGGAACGAGTCTAGGCAGCAAAAGAGTAGTGCGAACTGGTCTTCCTTACAACAGAAACAGAAGGGACTTTTGCCTAAGAACAAAAGTGAGTACAATAGTCAGAATTCCCATAGTTTCATAGCAAAACCTGCATATTCTCAAGGCAGTATGGCACAAAGGGGTAGTAAGCCTCTTGCATGTGCTAAGTGTGGCAGAAACCACTCAGGTATTTGTCGTGAAGGCTCCACTGGTTGTTTTAAGTGTGGTCAGAACGGTCATTTTATGAGTGAGTGTCCTGAGAGCATGCATTGTAATGGTAATAGGGGAAATAGGGCACAGTTTTCTTCAGTTCCTCCACCAGACAGAGTTGCACCTGGAGGAGCTACTTCAGGTACTGGTGGAGGAACAAATTGTTTATATGCTATCAATAGTCGCAAAGAGCAAGTGGATTCACCAGATGTTGTCACTGGTATGATTCAAGTCTTTGACTTTACTGTTTATGCCTTGCTAGACCCAGGAGCAAGTTTATCTTTTGTAACTCCATATATTGCTATGAACTTTGATGTTATTCCTAAGCAACTTAGTGAACCATTCAGTGTCTCTACGCCTGTTGGTGAGTCTATTCTAGCCGAGAGAGTCTATCGTGATTGTCCCATTTCTGTCAATCACTAGAGTACCATGGCTAATTTAATCGAGTTAGATATGGTAGATTTTGATGTCATTCTTGGTATGGACTGGCTTCATGCATGTTATGCCTCAGTTGATTGTAGAACTCGAGTAGTCAGGTTTCAGTTTCCAAATGAGCCAGTTTTAGAGTGGAAAAGAAGTTCAGCAGTGCCTAAGGGCCGTTTCATTTCGTACATTAAGGCAATGAAATTAGTTTCTAAGGGGTATGCCTATCACTTAGTCCTAGTTAATTACTCAAGTGTTGAGGTACCTCCTATTCAGTCAGTTCCAGTGGTAAAAGAGTTTCCAGAAGTCTTTCCTGATGACTTACCCGGAGTCCTTCCGGAGAGAGAATTAGACTTCGGCAAAGACATCATTCCAGATACTCGTCCTATATCTTTTCTGCTATACAGAATGGCACCAGCTGAGTTGAAAGAGCTTAAGGAGCAATTGAAAGTTCATGAGAAGAGTTACCCAACCCATGACTTAGAGTTTGTTGCTGTAATTTTTGCTTTGAAATATGGCGCCATTATCTTTATGGTGTTCATGTGGAAGTGTTCACCAATCACAAGAGTTTTCAGTATGTATATGGTCAGAAAGAGCTTAATCTCAGACAGAAAGTGTGGTTAGGGTTACTAAAAGATTAAGGAAGAGTTAGCAAAAAGATGTGCATAGACTTGCACAATTAGGAGTTCGATTAATGGATCCCACAGAAGGAAGAGTGGTGGTGATGAATGGAACTGAATCACCATGTGTGTCATAAGTAAAAGGAAAGCACGATCAAAATCCTTTATTGCTTTAATTAAAGGCAAGTGTTCATAAGAAAGAGTGATGGCATTTTGAACAAGGGGGAGATAGTGTTTTGATGTATGAAGGTGGATTGTGCTTATTGGGTGTTTAAACTGTATGTTTGATGTGATGCCCTTAGCTTAGTAAGAGTAATCTCATTCGAGGACGAATGTTCCCAAGGGGGATATATTGTAACATTTCACAATTTGAAATAACTAGGAAGAAGCTTATAATTGGAAATAGTCATTTTTGGAAAGAATTAAAATATGGAAATTTATTAAAGTTAGGAAAAGTTGAGTTTTAGTCAACTTCAAACGGACATAATTCCTAGCTCAGGATGAGTTAGGTGTACTTCCAGATATGGTTGCAAATATCTTGGAAGGATCTTTCCAACACCACCGAGTTTATGCAAATCCGAGTTTGTATGAGTGAATTATGCCCTTTGGAAGTTGGTCTGTTAGAATAAGGAAAGTCCAATCCGGATTTTTAAAGGGTAGTTTGGTCTTTTCCTTACCCTTTTATTTTGGTTCGATTTTTTGGAATTAATTACGGGCCTAAGATGAATTAGATCAGTTTATGCTTTTGGAAGAAGGGTTAGGGTTTTGAGAGAAGAGAAAAGAAAAGGAGAAAGAAGAAGAATCACCAAGATCGTCAAAGTTAAACTTGTGGAATTCGTCGGGGGTGATCCCTACAAGGTATGTGAGATCACATAGCATTGGGTTACTTCGCCCATGCACCAATCATGATTCAATTCAGTGAAATATATTTGATTTGAAAGTAAATTCCTTGAGTCTTGATGATATTCGTTTGAATTCTTGTGGGTTGAGTTGTTGGAGTTTTCTTGAGATTGATTCATGTTTTAGTTAAGGTTTTCGAGTAGAATCTGATGTATAATGGAGGTATAAGTGATTCTAAGTGTTTTAGGAAAGAACCATTGAGTTTTAGAGGGTTTAAAGTTGAAAAACGGAGAAGAAAAATCGTTAAAAACCTGGGCAAGGGGGTGGGGCGTCGCGCCAGCCAGCGCCCCCCAAAAGGGGATCTGAATTTCACCCCTTGGGGCGACGCGCTAGCCAGCGCGCCCCAAAAGGTCCTCTGAAGCTTGAGGGCTGGCGCCCCACGCCTCTCAGAGCGCTAGGGACGCCAGTTCTCCCCATTCTTCCCCCACGTTTTCGTACTACTTCCTAAGTGATGTACCTATATTTCCTAGTTGATTCTAACACTCTAAGGTACATCTAAACATCATGAAATCATCCATAAACATGAGATCATGAACCTTGAATCCATAATCCAATTCAAGGAAAGTTAGGATCAAAGTCATGAGAAGTCAAGAGTCAAGTTAATGGAAGTCCTTCAACGTTTTCAAAAGTCTTTTATAAATGTTTTAACTTTGTTTTAAGACTTAAAGAAGTTCAAGTTAAGCAAAGAGTAAAGAGTCTAAGTTCATTTCTTCAAAAGTATATGTGGACTAAGTATTCCCAAAGAGATTTAAAATGTTTTCACATTTAGGTAAGAAAGGAAATTGAGATTTTCAAAGAGCCTTTGGGCTAGTTTTCAGAAAAGAGAAATAGCTTTCTAAATGAAGCAAGCAGGGAAACTGAGATTTCCAAGATAGCCTTTGAGGTAAGTTTTTGATCACTAATCTCAAATCACAGAAGAAGTATATTTTTAAACTAAGTATATTTTTGGGAGTAGCATTGAGCACCGATATGGGGATGCGAGTTCATATTAACTTAAGTCTCCATAAACCATGTAGCCATCATGGGTAGAAAAGGGTCATACTTTTTAGATGAATCTTTTTTGCATAGACTAGTGGATCCACTTAGTGAGTTAGCTTCCTATATCATGGCAAGGTGTAGGATGGGCCTCGACAGCGTGAGGTAAAGCGATGTATCATCACTATAGTTCTTAAGTGATGGTTGTCGGCTGGAGAAACTCTCACAGCAGTAGTAGCATGGTTCCTCAAGGGGTTCTACTTAGTGTGAATAAGGGTATGAGACTTCATTCATGCATTGCACAAGTAGACATTGAGAGGGATAATGGTTTGTTTTTTTATGATATTCTGATTATGAATTGACAACATGTTATTAAACAACTTTTCTTTATATTGCACTTGTTTTAAACTGCTTTATATTGAAATGAGATTCAGTTAAGTATTCATGAGTTGAGAAGAGCCAAGGTAAGTGTTTCTTTTAGATTCCCTTTCAAGCCTATGTTGTTTTAGCATTCCAACTCGCATACTCGTATATTCAATGTTTTGATGCCAATTGTCTTATGATGCAGACACATGTAATTAGGATCGGCATTCCAGCACACCGTTTATCCAGTGAGCAGATCAGAGTCAGTCGGTGAGCCTCCTTGCATTCTGGAGGATCCGTTTTCACTGCTTTCTAGTTTAGTTCATTAGGATGTTTTGGGGTTTGTCCCAACATCCATCTCAGTTGTTTTAGAGGCTTCATAGACAGACAGCCAGTTAGTTATTTCAGTTGTCTTTACTTTTCGTTTCACATGTTAAAGACTTGAGTTTGCCTTAATGGCCTGTTGAATGTTCCTTTATGACATTCTAGTTTCTTCATAAATGTTTATGTGATGAGTTAAGTCTTCCGTTGAGTTAAGTAATGTAACACCTCTCAAAATAAAGTAGGATAAAGTAGAGCCTCACATGGGTTTTATGCATTAATAACTTGTGAAAATAATGAAGAATAGCCTTTTTAGTCAGTTTTAAAGAGTTTGGAAGCCAAACGTCAAGGGATGACCAAGACGTTCGAAAACTAGTCTTTTACATGTTGGTGTGTTCTAGTATGTTGCTCATGTTGTTATGTGTTATTTGGAGTTTAAAATCAGTGGAGGTGACCCTAGTGTCTTAATAAATGTTTTTAGGGTCAAAACGTTTGGATACGACACCCCGGGGGCCACCATAAGGGTCCCCGAGGAGGGCCCCAACCTTGGCCAAGCAAGCTGCCAAGGCAGCTTGAAGTTGTGCATGGAGGGAGTGGGTCTGCGTCGCGGACCTGCTCCACCCATGGACAAAAGGTTTAGTCTGCGTCGCGGACACGACGCGGACTCTACTGTCTCGAAATTTAATTTCCATAAACTTGCGGGAACACCTCCGCGTCGCTAATGTGTTTCCCAATGAAATCTGTGAAAATAGAACTCAAGTTTGACTTGTTTAAATGGTCCAGCTAAGTGAAGGGTAGTTTGGGTACTTTGGGGAATTATTATAAACGGTTATTATACCTATTTTAGGGTATTTTAAGTTGGTTAAATCCCCAAATGCCTAGAATTAAACCTCATTCTTCAATCGACCCTTCCCTCTCAAAAATAGATTCTCTCAAAAACTCCATTGAAGACCTTGATGAAGCTCAAGCTAGAAGATGGGTTTTCAACTGATTTTTGTTCTTCAATTTAATGGGTCTTCAATAATTAAGGTATGGTAACTCTTGATTCTTGAATAACCTCTCATTCAAGGAGTTCTATCAAAGATTTTCAAAAGAGATTCAAAGACCAAAATTCCCAATTTTCAATCTAACCACGGGTTCTTTGTCAAATTATTTTCTAAATCATTCTATTGATGAATTGATGTGAAATTAAGTTTTTTAAGATAATTTTCAAAGGAATTCTTGAAGAACCCATGATCCCCAAATTCTCAAAAATCGGCCTATGATATGGGTCTTTGTGAATGTGATTTCTATTGGTGAAATTATGTTTAGATTAGATTGTATTGATGTTTCCTATGATTATCTATACTTATTCATGTTGAATTGTTGGTATATTGATGAGTTGAGAATTATGGCCTTATGGGTAAAGTTATGGGTTGATCCCTTTGTTTAT
>JAJOOR010000180.1:0-20992 GCA_036250505.1 Solanum acaule
TAACGCGTTGATCTAGTCGCCATCGGAGCCACAAAGGACTATCTAAATTGATTCGTTTCTGCCGATAAGCCCCAATTGCATCATAGGAATTCGAAAAAAAAGGGTTCTTTCGTATACTTATAGTAACTATTGTCACTTATTTTTTGATTAATTAGTTGGCATAGATCTTTTGTAATTCCAGCCTTATCGGCTTCAACATGACTTATACTACCCGTGGACTTCCGGCTGAGCGCATCAACAACAACATTAGCTTTTTCGGGATGATATAAAATGTCAACATTGTAGGCCTTTAATAATTCTAGCCATATCCTTTGTCGTAGGTTCAACTCCCTCTGCTTATGTAAGTACTGAAGGCTCTGGAAATTTGTGAAAATATATATATGAACTCCGTATAAATAATGCCGCCAAATTTTTAGGGCAAAGACAACTGCATCCAACTAAAGAACGTTTGTAGGATAATTATGCTCATGCCTCCGCAACTATATAGAGGCGTATGCAGTAACCTTAAAATGCTGCATAAGAACACAACCTAGGCCAACTTTTTAGGCATCACAATAAACAACATAGCCCTCATTAATCTGGAAGAGTTAGGATAGGTGCGGTGGTAAGCCTTTTTTTTAGTTCCTAAAAGCTCTGTTTGCATACCTCGGTCCACTGAAACTTAGTTGTCTTATGTGTCAATTTTGTCAGTGGTGCAGAGATAGAAGAGAATCCCTCCACAAACATTCGGTAATACCCTGCTAAGTCTAAAAAGTTGTGAACCTCTGTTGGATTCAAGGGCCTCAGCCAAGTCATCACTGCTTCAATCTTTTGTCCATCAACCTTAATACCCTCACTTGTAATAACATGACTAAGAAAAGCTACTGAAGTAAGCCAAAAATCACATTTAGAGAATTTAGCATATAACCTGCAATCTTGGAAAGTCTACAATACAGTTCACAAGTGGTCTACATGCTCAGATTCTAACCATGAATATATAAGAATGTCATCAATAAACACAATCACAAATTCATCCAAGAATAGTTTGAAGACCCGATTCATAAGATCCATAAAGGTTGTTGGGGAATTTGCAATCCCGAAAGACATGACAAGGAATTCAAAATGGCCATACCTCATCCTAAATGCTTTTTTGGGATATCAACTTCCCTGACTAGCAGTTGATGGTAACCAGACAGCAAGTCAATCTTGGAAAAGCATTTGGCACCTTGTAACTGGTAGAATAAGTCATAAATCCGAGGAAAAGGATATTTATTCTTTATAGTGACTTTATTTAGTTGTCTATAGTCAATACACATCCATAAGGATCCATCTTTCTTTCGAACAAAGAACACTGGGGAACCCCATGAGGAAGTACTTGTCCTGATAAAGCCTTTATCGAGCAAGTCCTTCAGTTGTTCCTTCAATTCTCTTAGTTATGCATGTGCCATTCTATAGGGAGGAATCAATATAGGTTGTGTATCAAGAAGCAAGTCTATAGCGAAATCATTTTCCCTTTCTGGGGAATTCCTGGAAGATCATCAGGGAATACCATTGGAAATTCATTCACGATAAGAATTGACTAAAGATTCATGGGCTCCTTATCAGTATCATGTACATGAACCATATGGTATATACAACCTTTAGCAATCAACTTTCGAGCCCTAAGGTATAAAATAAACTTACCCTTAGGTGTGGTTGCATGATGAGTCCACAATTTGGACTCATTTAGGGCTATATTTTGATTGAATTAGTGTCCTCAAATGCATATTTTCTATCAATATATGATGTAAATCCTTAAGTTTCAGGTATTTGACTTGAGGGACAAAGCATGGACACTATCGAGCAAAAAGGAACAAAGCGGTTTAAAGACGAAAGAAAAGACGGCCTAAAGATTGCCTAATGCATTAGGCGAGTCGCCGAATGGCCATAAACTCGCCCAAAGTTCCAGTGTGCTGAGCCCTGAAGGAAAAGATCAAGTTGGCGATGAAAGGGAGCAGTCGGCGCGTCATCGAACAGTACCGCGAAGCAACACCATATCGCCCAATGATTCAAAACGCAAAGATGCTGAAGGCAAAAGCTGAAAGGCGATGAACCAGACCAAAGGGAGGATCACCGAGTGCATCGGCGATCACGACTAACTGCGCCGAATGATCCTTCACAACACCAATTTTTGAAAACTATAAATACCCATTTAATTGTGTAGCATAGTATCAAGTTGTGGAGGATTATTACTGAGACTTAGAATATTTTCAGTTTTTAGTTCTTAGAGTTTTTGGGAGACATTGTTCTTCAGCTTGAAGGTTTTTAAGGTTTTCAACTCCAAGAAATTGGAAGTGGGTATCCAAGAATCTTCATCTTCGACGTGTTTAAAGACATTTTCTATCGTACCCACTTGATGGAAACACTTGTTGATATTGATTTCTATCTCTTTTTCATGTTTAGCTAAAACCCCAATTCTTGGGGTGTGATTTTATGAATATGAGTTAAATTTATTGTTGGGTATTGCTTATTGTTAGTCTATTTGTTATTTAATTGTGATTTCGTTTAGTAGTTGTGTTTGAACTTAATGGGATTGTAGTTGCAAATATGATTTCATCTTAGTGTTTTTGGCTTGCTCGAGAGAGAGGTTTCAAAACAAAGACTACTAAATCAATAGCCGGTGGTTATTGGGTCGTCGTGGGTTCAGCTCGAGAGAGTGAATGGGCTAAGGCGGAGGTTGTACTTAAATGTTGCAACTCGGTGTTCTAGAGAAATCGAGTTGATTCGGGGTAAGTTGTTCGAGAGAAAATTTACCCCCACTAAAGTCTAGCATAGTTACAAATGTTCAGCGATTTACTATCAATAGCATTTACCTGGTAGTTTATTTTATCCCATATTCCTATCACATCCCAAGAATCATGTCTCCCTATTTCGCATCTTTATATTTTTGCTATTTTTGTTTTATTAGTTGATTACAACCCCCCATTGATAATTGACATTCGTGTCACTATTAGATTTAGTATGTTTTTATTCGTTAATGTTTATAGCTATGACTAATTAGAACTTGATTTTATTTTCCTATTAATTCTTGCAACAACTCCCTTGGGACTCGACCCTAACCCATTCGGTTGGGTTATATTACTACACGCGATCGTTGACACGTGAATTGGAAGTCGTGTCTTTGATTACGTCAAACACCAAAATGGCGCCGCTGCCACGGAGTGGTGTTAGTTGAGAATTTTTAGTTTAGTAAAAAAATTTGTTCTTCTTAGTTGTAGTTCTACTTACTTAATTTTTAGTTTTGTTTTGCTTGATTGTGTTGAAAATAGGAAGTATGAGCGTAAATGGCAGCAATGGCAGCCAAGTAGGTCATCAAGACGACATCGGAAATCTCAACGATGTCCATGAGCCTCAAGCTAATGACTCCTATCTCATGGGTGGTATTGGTGCCATTCGCTTGCCTCCGGCCGAAGGGAATGCAGTATTTCACATCACGAGTACCATGTTGCAACTCTTGCAACTAAAGGGGCTTTTCAGAGGTTTGGCTCATGAGGACCCTCATGAGCATCTTAGAAACTTTGTGGATGTGTGCGTACCATTCTCTTTCAAGAACATCTCCCAAGAGTTGGTCCGATTGAGGTTATTCCCATTCTCGTTGATGGGAGAGGCATGCAAGTGGATGGCTAAGTTGCCATGTGAATCCATCACTTCTTGGGAGCAGTTGGTAACCACATTTCAAGTGCGATTTTTCCCTCCTTCAAAGATGATGATTCTTCGGGATAGCATTCAGAGCTTTAAGCGTCTAGAAGGGGAGCCTATACACGAAACTTGGTTGTGGTTTAAAATTTTGGTGTGTCAATGCCCAACCCATGGCTTGCCTGATAACGTGCTGCTGTAGTATTTTTACCGGACTCTGGATTCGGTAAATAAGGTTGTTGCGAACCAACTCTCTCCGGGAGGTTTGATGCAGCAACTTTATGTGATAGTTGCTCAGCTTTTAGATGGCATGACTACCATAAACAGGGTGTGGTATACCCGTGAAGACCAGGTCTCCCTTCTCACATTCAAGTTAACTAAGGAGCAGATAGAGAAAGACCATGAGAGAGACCAAAACATGGCCAAGATTATGACACAACTTGACATTTTATCTAAAAATGTCATGGGGGTTGGTGCCCGTGGTGTCAATGTCGTGGGGGTCAGGTGTGCAAATCCTAAGGACACAAAGTTTAAAGCTTTGTATAATGAGGAGGTAAATTTTCTAGCCAATCAAGGCGGTGGTTATCGTTCAAACTACCCAAGGCAGGGTGATAACCAAAGTTGGGCTAGAGAGGATGGTTGGAAGGATCGCGACAGAGAATGGAGGGACCGAAATCCCAACTGGAAGAATGGGGGAAAGGATAGGTATGTGCCTCGCCATGAGCGCCAAAAGCCAAAGGATTCGAAAGGTGGTAGGTCTAAGGATATGCTCTCTGGTTTCCTCAACAAAATTGAAGGGTCAGACAAAATTTTAAAATAAATGAAAGAAGATGTGTCTACCCTTAGCCAGACCATCACCTCCCATTCAGTGTCGATAAAGAAGTTGGAGACCCAAATGGGTCATATATCGTCTCATCTCAATCTGAGACAACAAAGGGGTTTGCCTAGTGATACTATGGCTAACTCCAAAAATGAGGTTTGAAGGTGAACTTATGTCGTGCAACGACGTTAACTAAGGCACTGTTTGGGAGGCAACCCAAAACCTTTTTTATTGCTTTTCGTTTGTTTGTAAAATAATGGTGTGTTCGTTGTGCAGGATGAAGTGTGGGAATTGTTAGGAAAAAAGGAGATTGGTGATCAAAACGGTCCAAGTCGGCGACCCTGACCTAGACCGTCCTTAGACTTAAGGCAATTTTAATGTGGAGGCAGTAAAACTCGGCGAGCCCAGGAAATCATCGGCAAATCACCTACCATGTTGGCGAACCCAACAGACTGTCGTTTAGACCCCCACAATAACTGAAGGTCCTGTAAAATTTGGCGAGGTGAACAACTACTCAGTGTGTCGCCGAGTAGCTCGGCGAGCATGACTAATGTCGCCGAATGGGCGTGAACTGAACGGATTTCTAGGCCAAAGGTTTAAAAGTCTCAAATTCATTCACTTTCCCTCACTTTTTATCTTCCCACACTCGCACTCTAGTTTCTATATTTATTGCATTTTGAGAGTATTTTAGTCGTTGATTGGTGCTCGGACTATGGATTATTTGCTGCCTAGCATTTCAATTTTCCTTAATCGGCATCAAAGGTTGGTTTTTTGAACTTTGAGATTCTCTTATCAAAATTGTACTCATTCACAATAATCTTATTGTGTTGTTGTGTGCTGGACCTCTCTGACAGAATCAGTAGGTTTGAATGCCTAATTTAATTTGGTATTCTTGCCCGTACTGTTTTGATTGTCGAAATCCCGTAAGTTTGTGCTTAAAATAAAATAAATTTTGTGGGTATCATGCTTGGGTGTTATGGTTCTAAGCTTAATTTAACTAGTGCATGCTTTGATGTTGTTTTCGGGGATTGCAGAGTTGAATTCGAAAAGTTGGGTTGAAAATAGGCACATTGGGCCGTTTGGCGAGCTGGGTTAAGCTCACCGAACCACTCGGCGGTTCACCTAATGTCCGCATCTCGCCTTTAATTTCATGCTAAATGTGTTATTGGAGTCTGTAACTTTCGGCGAGAAACCTGAGGTCACCAAAGGAACCCGGTGACTCACCGAAAGTCTTCTTTCTCGCCCTTGTCTGCTCCCCTATATCCCTTTGCACTATAGCTTTCAGCGAACTAACCCTTGATCGCCGACCAAGTCGGCGAGTTTGCCTGCAACTTATTTTTTGTGCATCTATAAAATGTTTTTCTAACCTTATCTCGAAGTTGCAAACATGGCCAAACCTAAGGTTGCAGGTGGAAACAGGCCACCCCAAACAAAGGGAAAGAGAATCGTCACCAATGTAGAGGCAGTTGCATCCAAAGGCAAAGCTACCAAACCTCCCATATCTTGTGGGAATGAGGATAAAGGAAAGGGAAAGAAAGCTCGAGGAGTCTATGCATCTTCTTGTCGGAATCCCATTTCAACTATTCCACAAAACCCTAATGTTCTTTCATGGGCTCGGGGGTTCTATGCAGTTGTGCAAGCCTATTGGGCGGATTCGCAGGTGGCCACTCCTAGTGGGCCTGACACTGTTGATGCTTTTGAGATAGTTCCGGATACTGATGCCCAGATCTCAAGCACTTCTCCGGGCACTGATGCCCAGACAGATGGAGCGACTGCTTAGACATGATCCCCTCTTTACCTCCATCTCTGTCTTACTTTATTTTAAATTTTGGATAATGTTGTTTGCATTTGAGGACAAATACTTTTATTTGTGGTGGGGTAAGGCCCACCTTTGTGTGCTTTTGTGACTGGTTTTGATTGTGTATTTGGGTTGTGAGCTAAAGTATTGTGTTTTACACTGCTTGTTGTGGATATTTGAGCTTGTAGCTTCTTTTGCTTTAATTTCAAATGATTATGACCCTTCCTAATTTTTCACCCACTCTTGTATGTACTTGAATGTGGTTGTTCTTTAGAAAATTTTGAGTCTCGGTTTCGACCAATATCGATGACTCAAATAGTGCTCATAATCGAACAAATATGAATGTGCGGCTACGATGAGACCAAGTGAAGTTACATAAACAATATGTGAACTATTTGCATCTCTTTGTGACTAACCAAGTATCAAATTGATTCTCTTGTGATGAACGTTGCACACTAGCGAAAGTGTGAAGTCTTGTTTGACTTTGGTGTTAATACCTTGTGTGATGAGCTTACTGTGAATCATTCATGATAACACCTAGAATTTGCCCCGTTGGTCTGGTCGACTAAGCAAGGCTATCACTTGATATGATCTAAGGCAACTTCGAAGAATGTGAGTCAATTTGACATATACCTCTTTTGTGGCCTACCTTGTGAATGTGTGAACCTCTTTTGAACACCCCTTGAACCTTACTATTCTTTGGAAGAAATTTGATGAAAACAAGACCTTTCTTAAATTCACTACCTATAATCCTCTTGATTTGTGGTTGATTGAATAGCCAACTTGGGCCAAAAGCCTAAGTTGGGGTTTTAGTGAAAAGAGAATGCAAGTCAAGAAGTGCAAGAAAAGTCTCCTTTAACCCATGGTGTTGAGAAAAATGGAACCCCTCCAGACAAAAAAAAAAGAAGAGAAAAGAAAAGAATGAAAAAGAAAAAGGCATGGAATAAAGTTATAAAAATACAAAAGAAATGGGGTTTCCGAATGATGAGTCCACAAATTGGACTCATTTAGGGCTATATTTTAATAGAAATTGTGTCCTCAAATGCTTATTTTATCTCAATATCTGATGAAAACCTTTAAGTTTCAGGAATTAGAAGTTAGAAGGAAAGCATGGACACTACTTCACGAAAAGGCTGAAAAGAACGAGAAAATGAAGGCCTGAGGATTGCCGAGTCCATTTGGTGAATCGCCGAAGGGTCTCACTTCGCCTTTTGTTCCAGTGTGCTGAGCCCTGAAGGAGAGGATCAAGTCGGTGGAAAAAGGGAGAAGTCGGCACATCGCCAAGGAGTTTCGCGAAACAGTACTATGTCGCCCAATGATCCAGAGCACAATAATGCCGAAGGATGGTGTAAGGCGGTGATGAAGTACACCAAAGGGTGAATTGCCAAGTTGATCGGCGATTCCGACTACTGTCGCCAAACGATCAACCGTAGCACAGATTTTTGAAAACTATAAATACTCGTTGAGAGTTATAGCTTAGTATCAGTTTTTGTAAGAATTTTGGGTATCAGTTTTAGTAGTATCATCAGACAATATAATTTTAGTACTTTTTACTTTACTCTCAAGTTTGGAGAGGGTTTTGGAAAACTTGAAGAAAGGAGTCTATCTTCCCCAAGTTGGAAGTGGGTCTTCTTTATTATTCTTCCTTTGCAGAAATCAAGGTTTAATTTCTTATACCCATTTGATTTCACTATCATTTTAGGTGTATTTTGTTATTTCTTGATGTGTGGCTAAAAACCCCCCATTCTTGGGGTGTGATTTAGCAAATATGTGTTGATATCATTGTTGGGTCTTGCTTGCTGATAGGTTAGATGTATTTTAATTGTGATTTCACCTAGTGGTTGTGGTTTAATTTAATGGGTTTGTAGTTGCAAATACAAAGTCACCCATGTGTTTTCGGCTTGCCCGAGAAGGAGGTCACGAAACCATGACCACTAGACTGATGGCCTAAGGAGTGGGTCAACATGAGGTTCAGCTCGAGAGGGTGAGCCCTAGTCCCATATCCTAACACTCAGCTTGAGAGAGTGAGTGGGGTAAGGCGTAGGCTGGTTTTCATGCGGCAAATGGGTGTTCGAGAAGAACGCATTTGAAACAGGGTAAGTTGCCCGAGAGGGAACTTATTTCCATCTAAAGCTTAGCTTAGTCACTATTATCTTGCAAATTTCCTATTGAAAGCACATACCCAACTATTTATCTCAACTTGTATTGCGGTCACACCCCAAGAACTCTTCCCCATACTTGATTTTCTTGTTATATTTGTTGTTTTTTCTATACTTGTGACAAAACCCCCAAATTGATATTTGACACTTTTGTGTCCCCCTTTAATTTACAATGTTTTTAATCGTTAATGTCTTTAGCTACGACTAGTTAGAACTAGATTTTATTTCTCTATTAATTCTTGAAATTACTCCCTTGGGACACGACCCCAACCCTTGGTTGGGTTACTATATTATCGATGATCGTAGACACTCGAACCGTAGGTTAGTGTCGTTGGTCAAGATAAGCATCACCGAACAATCCATGGAAAGTGAATAATGGGATGACTTATGAGCACTAAAGAAAATTACGAAAGAAGAGGAAAGGAAGTGTTGTGAGCATCACATTTCATAAAGATAAAAGTCATTGAGCCTAAATGGCCATACCTTTGCACTCAGCCCCATTACAAGCCTTGAAAAGACCTTTTTGATCTTGAGTGAGCTGAAGCAAAATGTTGATTGGAAAATACAGGAAAACCTATAGGTGAAAGCATGCATTATGTTCATCTTTGTGAGTGTGAGCATTGCATTTGATTCCGGAACTTTAAATGATTAAACCATTGTGTGTGAAAATGGAATCATTCTTTTGTGTGAGGGCATGTGAATACCTTTACTGAGCTTGAACTTGCATTTGAAGCATGTATAGTGAGCTTGAGAATCATTGATAATGGTGTGTCACAACTTGAGTCTTTCAGTATATAATTGATCATTGCATGAGTAAGTTGAGTCTAGTTGTGTACACTCATGATTGAATCTTGTGTAGCACTGTTTGAGAGATCCTTTTTGAATTGTTGAACTTGAGTTTTACTTGAGGACAAGGAAAAGTTTAGGTTGGGGTGTTGATGAGACCACAATTTGGACTCATTTAGGGCTATATTTTGATTGAATTAGTGTCCTTAAATGCATATATCAATATCTGATGTAAATCCTTAAAGTTTAGGTATTTGACTTGAGAGACAAAGCATGGACAATATCGAGCAAAAAGGAATAAAGCGGTTGAAAGACAGAAGAAAAGACTGCCTGAAGATTGCCTAATGCATTAGGAGAGTCGCCGAATGGCCATAACCTCGCCCAAAGTTCCAGTGTGCTGAGCCCTGAAGGAAAAGATCAAGTTGGTGATGAAAGAGAGTAGTCGGCGCATCGCCGAATAGTTCTGCGAAGTAACACCATATCACCCAATGATTCAAAACGCGAAGATGTTGAAGGCAAAAGCTGAAAGGCAATGAACCAGACTAAAGGGAGGATCGCCGAGTGCATCGGCATCACGAGCACTCGGCGATCACGACTAACTGCGCCGAATGGTCCTTCACAACACCAATTTTTGAAAACTATAAATACCCATCTAATTATGTAGCTTAGTATCAAGTTGTAGAGGATTATTACTGAGACTTAGAATATTTTCAGTTTTTAGTTCTTAGAGTTTTTGGGAGACATTGTTCTTGAGCTTGAAGGTTTTTAAGGTTTTCAACTCCAGGAAATTGGAAGTGGGTATCCAAGAATCTTCATCTTCGACGTGTTTAAAGACATTTTCTATCATACCCACTAGATGGAAACACTTGTTGATATTGATTTCTATCTCTTTCATGTTTAGCTAAAACCCCAATTCTTGGGGTATGATTTTGTGAATATGGGTTAAATTTACTGTTGGGTATTGCTTATTGTTAGTCTATTTACTGTTTAATTGTGATTTCATTTAGTAGTTGTGTTTGAACTTAATGGGATTGTAGTTACAAATATGATTTCATCTTAGTGTTTTTGGCTTGCTCGAGAGAGAGGTTTTAAAACTAAGACTACTAAATCGATAGCTGATGATTATTGGGTTGTCGTGGGTTCAGCTCGAGAGAGTGAATCCTAGACCTTCTCCCACACATTCAGCTCGAGAGAGTGAATGGGCTAAGGCGGAGGTTGTGCTTAAATGCTGCAACTCGGTGTTCGAGAGAAACCGAGTTGATTCGGGATAAGTTGTTCGAGAGAAAATTAACCCCCACTAAAGTCTAGCCTAGTTACAAATGTTCAGCGATTTACTATCAATAGCATTTACCTGGTAGTTTATTTTATCCCATATTCCTATCACATCCCAAAAATCCCGTCTCCCTATCTCGCATCTTTATATTTTTGTTATTTTTTGTTTTATTAGCTGATTACAAACCCTCTATTGATAATAGACATTCATGTCACTATTAGATTTAGTATGTTTTTGTTCGTTAATGTTTATAGCTATGACTAATTAGAACTTGATTTTATTTTTCTATTAATTCTTGCAACCACTCCCTTGGGACTCGACCCCAACCCATTTGGTTGGGTTATATTACTGTACGTGATCGTTGACACCGGGAAAGTAAAATCTGACTATCTTTGCACGACAATCAATATTAGCATAGTGATTAACGTTTCAAGGACACTTCATCCAATTCTAAGTGTCAACGACTGCTAGTCAGTATAATAACCCAACTAAATGAGTTGGGGTCGAATCCCACAGGGAGTGGTACGTGTTTAAGATTCAATAGTCAAGTACGAATATGATCAAGTCAGTCATAGGAATAGACATTTACGAATGAAAACATCATTGTGTCAAATAATGGGGTTTTGGTTGTAATTATCAACTACAGCAGCAACAAATAACACGAAATAATAATAATGAGATGGGTTCTTGGTATGTGATTCGATTATAGGCTAATGTAGACAAATGGGTAATTGCAACTATTAGAAAAAAGTTGTAAATTAGTGAATAAGCTAGACTATAGAGGAGGAAAACTTTCTCTTGAACAATTTACCCCGAATCAAGTCGATTTCTCTCGAACATCGACAAACGTGCGAAATAAGAACAGCCTATGCTTTAGTCCATTCACTCTCTCGAGTTGAATGTGTGGAAAAGGGTTTAGGATTCACTCTCTCGAGCTGAACCCCTGACAACCCAATAGCCACAGACCATCAATCAATAATCTTGGTTTTAAAACCTCTCTCTCAAGCAAGCCAAAAACACAAAGGTAGAACTGCATTTGCAACTACAATTCTTAAATTGAACCACAATTAATGAATGAAATAACTTCTAAACAGCATTTAAACTAACAATTAGCAATATTCATAACCTAAATCAGGCCATAATCACATAATCACACCCCAAGAACTGGGGTTTTAGCTAGACATTATAAAAAGATAAAAATCATTACCAAATTAAGTTTCCATCAACTGGGTATGATTAATTTCGTCTTTACAAAGGTCCAAATTGAAGAATCTCAAAGACCCACTTCCAATTTCTCAATAGTGAAAAACTTCAATTTTCAAAGCTAATGAAAACTTGTCTTAATACTCAGAATTCTATTTATTCAAAGTCTGATACTTGCTAAATGATAAGAGATTCTAAACTAAATGTTCAAAAACGTATTTATAGTTGCCAAAAATATGCTGTGAAGAGCCATTCAGCGCAGTAAATCGCGCTCGCCGATCCACTCGGCAATGTGCCTTTTTTCCTATTTCATCACCTTTTTGTCTTGGCCTACATCATCCTCAAGGTCTGTAACATTTTGGTGATCCAACATTGCGTCGCGGAACCACTCCGCGATCCGCCGACTGCTCCTTTCTCTCGCCGGCTTGATTTTCTCCTTCAGAGCTTGGCACACTAGAACTTTAGGCAGTCAAGGAGCCCTTGGGCGACTCGCCAAGTAGACTTGGCGATCACTAGGCTTTCTTTTCTTCACTCTTTCAGCTTACTTCGTTCCTTTTTGCACATTAGTGTCCTTGCATTGTTCCTCAATCCATATACCTGGAAATCATGGGTTTTACATCAATTATTGGCACAAAAAAAGCATTTGAGGACACTAAACCTATACAAATAAAGCCCTTAATGAGTCCAAATCTCGGACTCATCAACACCCCAACATAAACTTTTGTTTGTCCTCAAGTAAAACTCAAGTTCAGCAGTTCAAAAAGGATGTCTCAAACAGTGCTACACAAGACTCAATCATGAATGCACACAACAAGACTCAACTTACTTATGCAAGGATCAATTGTGCACTCAAAGATCATGTTGCGACTCACCATTATCAAGATTCTCAAGTTCTTTATACTTGGTTCAAATGCAAGTTCAAGCTCAACAAAGGTACTCAAATGCCCTCACACAAATATGATTCCATATTCACACACAATTGTTCAACAATTTATAGCTTCGGAATCACAAATAACTCTCACTCACAAAGATGAACACATGCATGACTCCACCCATAGGTTTGCCCTTATTTTCCAATCAACACTTGTTTCAGCTCACTCAAGATCAAAAATGTCTTTTTAAGGCTTGTAACGGGGCTTAGTGCAAAGGTATGGTCATTTAGACTCAGTGGCTATTATCCTCATGAAATGTGGTATGAACAACACTTCCTTTCCTTTTTTTCATCATTCTCATTCATTCTCACAATTCACCCCATTATTCACTTTCCATGGAATACCGGACACCCTATTTGTTTTGTTTCACAACTTTATTCCACAACTTTTTTTTCATTCTTTTTCTTTTTCATCATTCTTTTCTTTTTATCTTTTTTTTTTGGTATGGAGGGGCTTCGTATTTCTCAAAATCATGGGTCAAAGGGGGACTTATTTGCACTTCTTGACTTACCTTCTCTTTTCACCACACCCCAACTTAGGCTTTTGGCCTAAGTTGGCTATTCAAACAAACCACACTTCATGAGGATTATGGGTGAAGGGATAAAGAGAGGTCTCATTTTCATCAAGTTTCTTCCAAGAAAAGGCTAAGGCTTAAAGGTTGTTCAACTAAAGTTCACACACTCACAAAGTAGGCCACAAAAGAGGTATAAAAAGAGGTATAATGTCAAATTGTTTCACTCTTTAAAATTGCTGCCTAAGATCATTTCAAGAGCTTGCATCACTTAGTCAATGGGACCAACGGGGCAAATTCTAAGTGTCATCACACATGGCTCACGGTAACCTCATCACACAAGGCATTGACACCAATATCAAACAAGACTCCACACTTTCGCTAGTGTGCAATATTCATCACAAGAGACTCAATTCGATAATCGGCTAGTCACAACCAGATGCAAAAAGTTCACATATTAACTATGTAACTTCATTTGGCCTCATCGTAGCCACACATTCATGTTTGTTCGATTGAGAGCGTCATTAAGTCATCGGTGTTGATCATAACCGATACTCAAATTTGCAAAAGAACAACCACAATTAAACACAATCAAGAGGTGGCAAAAAATTTAGAAGGGTCCAAAAACCATTTGTAATCAAAACAAGGAGCCACAAGCTTAAACATCCACAACACAGTGCCAAAACACAATATATAGCACAAAACCCAATATATACAAAAGTCATAATCACAAGAGGTAGATATGGAAATACCTCACCCCACCACAAACAAAAAGCAATTTGTCCTCAAATGCAATAAAGTACTAAAAATCAATAAAAGAAGACAGAAAGGGAGGTAAAGAGGGATCTTGTCTACACAGTCGCTCCATCTGTCGGGACATCAATGCCCGGTGCATCACTCTGATCTTGGGCATATGTGCTCGGAGTCACATCAACAGTACCAGCTCTAGTGGAATCAGCCAAGGGTGTGTCTGCCAAAGAGGTCTACACAGCTGCATCTAGCATTGCCTCCTCAACCTCTGTAAGGCCCTCATAAGAAGCCTCTTCATCAACACCAAGCTTATCATCATCGGTCTCAGCCTCGGACTTGGCAGCAGCCACCTCTTCAACTCGAACCTCATCTCCGGTGGTAGCCGGAGGCACATCTGGATCAACTAGCATATCAGGGATCTCTACTGTCCCGAAAATCATCGACATGTCGGTGGACTTCAGCTGGTCCACATCTCTCCTCAACTCAGCAATAATGGCCTTTAGAGTCGTCACCTCCTTTGTAGCCCTATGGCCTTGTTCACACACCGCTATTCTTGCCGCAAGGGCATCAATAGTAGAACTTAGCGGTGTTACAACATCGGCAAGGGCCCTATCGATCATGCTAGGAATGGTAGCCTCAAGTCTAGAGGCGCGTATATCAGTAGAATGGGCTAGCTGCCCCATCTGTAGTAATACAGCCTGAGTGAGCGGTGGTCGGGAGGCAGCAGCAATAGTCGTACCAGATCTGGGAGGCAAGCGAGAAGTAGAGGTACTAGGAGTAACAGAAGGGACAACACTAGATGTACCTGAAGGCCCAGGGGACGGAGTAGGCAATACTGCCTCTACAGGTAGTGTCTGAACATCAACAACTGGGGAAGAATCCACCGGGGCTGCCTTCTTCTTCTCAGCCTCATCTTTCAGGTACTCCGCATCAATCCTCCGGATGTTGGTAGAAGATGTGGGAATCACTTCCACATCCTTCTTCTCAATGGGTGCTCCAACCTCGAGCCACTTGGGAGTACCATCTGATATCAGAGGAGCCAACCATTTTTTCATATTCTCCAACATTTTTGTCTTGATCATGTGTTGACAATCATCGTCAATATCATTTGAGCACTTTAGGACTGCATTGATAGCATCACTATCACACATCACTTTTCTACCCCTGACAACTACATAGTCAACCAGCTTGAATTTGGTTGTCATCTTCTTCCCTTGTGGCACCAAGGCTTCGTAAGCAGTGTAGAACTCCCGGACCCAATTTGAAACATAAAAGTCTCGGGGTCGGGTGAACAGATGGAACTTGTGGGACCTCAAGCAGCTTATGAACTCCAAATACCTGTTTATGATGCCATTATTAGACAACCTCTTCTCCTCTATAATGGTCTTCAGCCCCTCAGTCTTTAGTCTGTTCATAGACCGTGGAGGAGAACCCTATACCAGTGGTGCTAGGACCACATCTTGTGCTGGAGTAAAAGGAGTAGTGGTGGCCTAGGGAGTCCTGATCCTAGACGGATCATTCATCCTTTTGGATCGCAGCTCTGTCATCTGGGCTGCTAGTAGCTCATCATCCTCAGGCTCAAATTGGTAGCCCGAGGATCTAGGTGCTCACCCTCACTCTCAGAAGTTGTGAGGTGAGTGGCATAAATCCCATCACTATTGGAGCTGGCATCCGGTGACCCAGGATCAGGTGTTTTGCCTTTCCCTTTTCCCTACCCACCTGAAGTGGGAAGTTTGGTAGCCTTAGCCTTTGATATAGTTGCATCCTCGTTGATTTTGATTCCCTTGGCCCTCTTGTGGGGCGGCATGTCTCTACCAGCTGTTGACACCCAATTTTGGCCTAACATTTTCAAATTTCGTAACTTTCAAGTTTTATTTATTTAATAGTTTAAAATACATTTTTTATAGTTTTGAATAAGTTTATCGATAACTATCCTTATTTATCAAAATTTAGGATTTATTTTATCAGTTAATTCTAATTACATTATTTTTTGTCACAACCAGTTGACTACGTTCAAATATTTATTCATTTCGATTAAATCATTAGTTCTGACAAATTGCATTTTTACATGTCATTAGCTACGTTCATTATACTTTTTAATAATCATTTTATTTGTTACATTTGATAATATTAATTTTGATATTTTGCATAGTCTAGAAATTCATTCGAATATGGATAAAATTTCATGCACATATATTTTTAAAGGCTAGTGATTTTGGCACACGATTTTAAAAGAATGGTAATGTACTATAGGTAATTTTTTATTTTCTATATAAATAAGGGCTTATTCATTAGGTAAAGGGTGGTGGATAAAATATTTGGGATAAGGTTTAATAATTTTTCAGATTTTTAAGGGGTCTCTTTACTATTCATTGTCTTTCCCGGCCACCGCCCTCGCCGGAGCATTTTCCGGCAAACCACCAAAGACCCCATTTTCCCTTCTTCTCCTACCCAAACCACCATCGTTCTTCTCCACGAGCAACAAGATCCAACCACCAGAAGAACCCAACTTTTTTATTCCTTGAAACGAGTTCAACCACAGCAGCCATCAACACCAAATAAAATCTGTTAACCCTCTTCTTTCCTCCACCTAAAACCTCATCACTGTTCTGAACAGCAACCCATAAACCACCTCTAAAAAAATCCCCTCGTTTTCACAAGACAATAATAACCCGTCGAAAAGACAAATCAGAGGAGTCTTTGACTATGAGGTCGCACTCATCTATTTTTTGTTATGTATTTTGCATGTTGGTCCTGCTTTCACACATTTCTAATATTTTTGCAGGGAAAGCGCCCCCGACAACATTTGGGGATAGTGATCACAATGTAGAGTTCTTGTGAATAATTGGGAGAACACAAAGTTCAAAGAGCCATAAAAAAAAGACACAACAACAAATTGTTACTGGGAGGCCACATTCTACAACAAATTGTTACTGGGTCTCTTTATTATTCATTAACTTTCCCGGTCACCACCTTCGCCGCAGTATTTTTTGGCGAACCACCAAAGACCCCGTTTTCCCTTCTTCTCCTACCCAAACCACCATCATTCTTCTCCACGAGCAGCAAGCTCCAACCACCAGAAGAACCCAACTCTTTTCTTCCTTGAAACGAGCTCAACCACAGCAGCCAACAACACCAAATAAAATCAGTTAACCCTCATTTTCCTCCACCCAAAACCCCATCACTGTTTCGAACAGAAACCCATAAACCACCTCCAAAAAACCCCCTTTGTTTTGTCCTTTTTCCGACGACGAACAGCCACAAAACTCAACCAATAACCACCATACCCTTTCACCTCCACCATCTCCAGCAAGCTTGTGAGCTCCGAAGCACCGGCAAACCAATCAAAACCGTCTGAAAAACAAAGCCAATGCGCTCGACAACTAGATCTGACCGGATTTGCTATCTCTAGGTGACTGTGCTCCTTTCTTCTCTTTTTATTCCATACTTTTGACTATTGTGTATCTCTTCTTTGAGTTTAATGTTTGTGAAGCTGGGTTTAATTATATTAATGATATTTTTTATTTTATTTTTGTGTTTCTGTAATTATTTTTAAAAAAATAAGAATGTTGTTGATATCATTTTAGACTATTTTATATTATTTTATTGATTTGGGTTGATCTAGTTTAGGAAATTAGCTCCGATGAGTTTTATTTTGTTTTAATTATGGTTGCTTGTTTTTTTTTCTTTATTTTTGTCACACTTCCTATTTTGCAAAACTTGCTTGCTCATTTTATTGCCACTGATATGGCCTTGTCTTTAATTTAGTTAGTATAAATTGTGTTTATGATATACCCTTCCATTTGGATTAATTTTATTCTAGGATTTGGATAGCCTATGTTATTGTTCTGTTTTCTTCATCTTTAAATTTGATTTTTCTTATTTAATTGTTGCTGCCCCATTTTTTGTTCCTACATGGTCGCTCTTTGATTTATTAAAATTGATTCCATGCATTTTAAAGGCATTTCCAGCAAGTGTTGTTGTTATGTTATGTGGTCATTATTGGTATTCTATTTATGTTGTTATTTTGGCATATTCATATTTCATGTTATTTTATATTTCTTTTGTTAGTTTCATATGATTGTGTATTAATTTTATATATTTCAAGTTAAAATTAGCTAATGAGATTCATCAGTTTTGGAGGCCTCCCCATCTTAAAAGACGGAAATTTAGTTTAACTTTATATTTTCATATGTTAAAATTGGCTGACGAAGAAATTACCATCGATTTCCAAGGCCTCTTATGTTGTTAAGACAGATTTTAATTTTTAAGTTATTATTTAATTCAGTTATTTTTATTCATATTTATTTAGTACTAACAGTTTTACTAAGTGTCTTTACAAGTACCTCGGAGTCGCTTCCCATTCAAGCTATTCGAAAGGAGTTTGAATTATATTTTCTATTCATTATTGTATATATTTTTTTGACATTAGGCAAACTTAGGCCGTTTATTATATTATTGTTTTATTTTTATTACTTATGTATAATGCATGTTTTTATACTTGTATACTATTTTATCTCCTCCTCAATTTGAAAAAAATAAATTCAGTCGGGAACCACATTTGTGGATTTCGAAGGATACCTAACATCTTCCCTTCAGAATCACTTGAACCCCTTACCTAGAATCTAATGGTTTTGTAGACATTAATTGATTGATTTCCCAGTTTTTCCTAAAATTAGGTGGTGACTCCTTTAAAATTTGTTTATTCTTAAAATTCTATTAAAAATTGGATTAATTGATTATTTTTTGATTCACCACAACGTTTCGCCCTATTTGAATAGAATAGGGATGTAAACAGAATGGCGACTTCGCTGGGGATATAGAGGTTCTAACCATTATGAGTTCAGTTTTTTCAAATTGAGGAGCATTTTCTTTTATTGTGTTATACCTTGTATTTTGTATGTCTTGTTAATTATTTGTAGATTGTATTTGTTGTTTATTCATTTAACTGTAAGTATAGTGTCATTGCATTTCATGGCATAATTTCCTCAAAATGACAAATAGAATGCATTAGAACAAAGGCGGTTACGTGGCTTTCTAGGGTTGTCCTTCAGAAAAGCACCTTTGAATTTCTTTAAAGTGATAAACGAATAGTTGGTTTCTGGTCATCCAACGTCGTTTATTATACTTCACCATGTAGTTTGTCCAACTCAGGTAACTGGGCCTTGTCTAAACTGTTCTTAGTCAACTAGTGTAGAGCTGAACCAAAACCTCAAGGCACATTTGTTTAAGACATGCATTTATTGTTTGTATGTTATGTGATATACTTATTTTACGTTAATATGTTGTATGATAGTCCATTATTTCAAAGTTTTCTTAAGAGCTTCATAGACATAAATATCTAGTCACTATCAAGTCACTTTTACCTTTCGAGTTGTTTTTGAAAGCTTGAAGGTTATTGCTCGTCCGGAGCGACAAGGGACAAGAGAACTCGCAAAAAATGAGTCTTTGGATTTCACAAGACAATAAAAACCCATCGAAAAGACAAATCAGGGGAGTCTTTGACTATGAGGTCGCACTCATCTATTTTTTGTTATGTATTTTGCATGTTGGTCCTGCTTTCACACATTTCTAATATTTTTGCAGGGAAACCACCCCCGACAATATTCGGGGATGGTGATCATAATGTATAGTTCTTGTGAATAATTGGGAGAACACACAGCTCAAAGAGGCATACAAAAAAGAGTACAACAACAAATTATTACTGGGAGGCCACATTCTACAGACGGTACAAAGATCAACATTTAAGAGGATACAAAATATATTGGTGCAAACAGTCAGAATACACTCTCTGACTAAAGATGTCAGTGACACTATACTTTCGAGTCATCACTCTAAGTTTTTCTAAGTTTTTAAATACTTTTATACCCTATTTCAACGAACTACGCAAACCTGATTCTCATCTCGATTAGATACGCAGGCAACCCTTCTCAGGTTTGGTATACATTCTTTCAATTTTTGAAAATTAAAAAAAAATTGTGCATATTTTCAAAGACATATTTGAACGAACTACGCGAACTTGATTCTCATCTCAATGATATACGTAGGCAACCCTTCTTAGGTTCGGTATTCATTCTTTTAAATTCAAAAAAAAAGATTCAAATAGTTTTTGCATATTTTCAAAGACATCTGCATGAACTACGCGCACCTGATTCTCATCTCGGTGAGATACGTAGGCAACCCTTTTAGGGTTCGATATTTATTCATTTTTTCAAAAAATAAATATTATGTACATATTATAAGAGTCATGTCTTCAGCTCAAATATAACCAATGCAGTTAGGAGCATGTAAAAATATGTGATATGATGGAGAGGACTGACTTTGTGGTAAACTATAGACTCTTTTGGTACCTCTCATTTGTACTTTTGTGATGCTTGAATAATCTCTTGCAGGCATTCAAGATAAGAATAAAACCAACCTCATTGTTTCATATGCTTGGTGTGGTGAGCTTTTAGATCAAAGTTCAATTGTATTGCACTGTTGATCTAGAACTTGGCCTGAATGTTTTTCGAGGCGAAATCCTGAGTTATGTTTGGTTTGGGAAAGGATTGTAGGTCTTCTTTGACCCGATTGTGCCTTTCAAAACCTACCAAATGGCATTAATCCCTAGTTTTTCACCACTTTGAGCCTGAAGCCTTTCTTTGGACAACCACATCTTAGCCACTACCCCTTTTTAGTGCTTACATGAACTATCCCTCTCTTGGCCCAACCTTCTTGAGTGCACCAAGAGTGTGCAAATTATAAGAGAAGATCGATGTTTGAAATTGCTAAAGGCAAAAGATACAAAGTCTCCCGAAGTCGAGGAAGCAAAAAACGACTTCTAGAAAGAGAAAAAAAAATGAAAAAAAAAAGAAGGTGGAAAGAAATAAAGAAAGACAAACACACCCCTACAAGGTCAAAGAAAGATGAGAAGGAAATACTCCAACAAAAAAAAGAGGAAACTTCAAAGAAAGGGATGAAAAAAGGAAAATTCCCAAGAAATAAGGACTCAAAAGAACTGAAAAATAATAATAATAAAGAGGGTGAAAGGAAGAAAATCTCTAAGAAATAAGGATTCAAAAGAAGTCAAAAAAAAAGAAAAAAAAAAGGGGGGGGGGGGGGGGGGG
>JAJOOR010000181.1:0-30205 GCA_036250505.1 Solanum acaule
AAGGCAACCTCCCTCAACCAAAATTCACACTTTTCATACTTGGCATACAACTTCTCCTCTCTCAATCTTTGCAACACAACCCTCAAGTGACCCATATGTTCTTCCTCGCTATGCGAATAGATTAAAATATCGTCAATGAAAGGAGAGGATGCATCCTCCAAATAAGCATATTTCCCCGATTCAATGTGGGCATGTAAAGACTAGTGACCGACATGATCATTTATTAAGTTCTTCAAGTCAAAATTCCCATTATTCGTGGGTACTAAATCTGATGATACTTACAATTTCCTTGTTGATTGTCACGATTTGCTTCATAAGATGGATACGGTAGAGTGATTTGGTGTTGAATTTATGATATACCAGTTCAAGGGAGATACCAAAATGTGGTGGTTGTCTCATGTTAAGTGCCAACTAGTAATTGCACTACTCATGACTTGGGAAACATTTTATAGCGTTCTTTGTGGAGAAGTATATACCCTGAACTTTGAGGGATAGGAGGAGATATGAATTCCTGAATATAGAGCCTCGTAATATATTTGTTGCAACCTATAAGGCCAATTTTTTTGTTTTGTCCAAATATGGTACTCCACTTTGCTTCATTGTAAATGAGCAAATTCGTCGCTTTGTGAAGGGATTAAGGTCACATTTGTAGATTCAAGCTTATGGGTGACAACATTCAAGAAGTTTCGTAAGGGACGACTAGATAATGAACACCATTAAGTTGGACAATGCATTTAGTATTGTTGTCATAACATGTATGGGTTGCTAGTAAATGATATAATATTGTTGTGATAATTGAGGTAGAAATCTCTACTGCGTTTTCCTTGATTGAGTGTATATCGAAGTGGTTCATGATACGACTACTACAATAGCAGCGATGCTTACTTGGTTAAGTTATTAAGTGTGTTATAATTGTGGAGAACCTGGACATATGGGGAGGAAATCAGCGAAGCCGTGGACGCTGGGGAAATGGTAATGTAGGTAGGGGCGCATTGACGCCAGGCAAGTAGGTTGACTGTAAAGATGATAGGGCTCAGTTTTATGCCTTTTCGCAAAAGACCGAGGCTGAGGTGTCTGAAGCAATAATCAAAGGTGCTATTCTTGTATGTGACTAGATGCCTACTGTTTTGTTTGATTCGGGTTCTACTTATTCATATGTGTCAGTTCAGTTTACCTTGGGATTTGATATGGATTGTGATGTACTTAATGCCCTCATCCGTGTTTCTACCCCAGTTGGAGAGTCTGTCATAGTAACACATGTATCGTGCTTGTCCTATTATGTTTATGGGTTCTCAGACATGGGCTGATTTAGTTAATTTGGATATGACTGACTGTGATATAATCTTAGGCATGGCTTGGTTGTCCCCCAATTATATTGTGCTTAAGTGTAATACTAAGCCTGTGACTCTAGAGATACCGGGTAGAAAAGTTATAGTGGGAGTGGGTGTACAAGCCTAAGCCAGCTAAGGTCATATCAGTCATTCAGGCTAGGAAACTTGTGGGGCAGGGGTGTTTGGCATATTTAGCTCATATTCAGGATGTGGATGCTGAGTCTCCCTTTATTGCATCTATTCCTGTAGTGTCTGAATTTAGAGAGGTATTTCCTACTGATTTGCCTGGTATGCCTCTGGATAGAGACATATATTTTGCATTGACCTGGAACCGGGCACTTGCCCTATCTTCATCCCTCCTTTTCGCATGGCTTCGGCAGAATTGAGAGAGATTAAAGCTCAAATCCAAGTGCCTCTTGATAAAGGTTTCATTTGTTCTAGTTCTTCCCCATGGGGTGCTTTTGTCTTGTTTGTTAAGAAAAAGGATGGTAGTATGAGGATGTGCTAAGACTATTGACAATTGAATAGGGTCACCATTCGAAATAAGTATTTGTTGCCTCAGATTGATTACCTCTTTGACCAGTTGCAAGGTGCGTCAGTTTTCTCTAAAATAGATCTAAGGTTAAGTTACCATTAGTTAAAGATTAGGCCTGAGGATGTACCAGAAATGGCATTCAGGACCCGCTATGGGCACTGTGAATTTTTTGTAATGTCGTTTTGGTTGACCAATGCGCCTGCAGCTTTCATGAGTTTGATTAATGGTGTGTTCAAACCATTTTTGGATTCTTTTGTTATCGTCTTTATTGACGATATTTTGGTTTATTCGAAGAGTGAGAAAGAGCATGCTGACTATCTTCATATTGTTTTGGGTGTCCTTGGGAGACAAAAGTTATTTGCTAAATATTCCAAGTGTGAGTAGTGGTTGACATCATTTTCCTTTTTGGGGATTGTGGTTTCAGAGGAAGGGGTAATGGTAGATCCTTAAGAGATTGAAGTAGTCAGGAATTGGGTCCGGCCTTGTTCTGTAACTGAAATTAGGACTTTTGTACGGCTCGTCAACTACTATCGATGGTTTGTGAAGAATTTTTCTTCTATCACCACGCATCAGACAAGGCTGACAAAAAAGAAGGTGCCTTTGGAATCGACCCAAAAATTTGAAGAGAGTTTTCAAAAGCTCAAGACTCTTCTGACCACAACACCTATTCTGGCACTACAAGGGGAAGGTAATGACTCCATTTTTTATTGTGATGCATCACATTCGGGTTTAGGTTTGGGTGCTGTGTTTATGTAGGATAAGAATGCCATAGCTTATGCATCATGGTAGTTGAAGGTGCATGAGAGGAACTACACGACGCATGATTTATAGTTGGCAACGGTAGTGTTTGGCCTTAAGATCTTATGGCATTACCTTTATGGTTTCAACTGTGAGGTGTTTACAGACCATCGTAGTGTACCGTATGTATTCAACCAAAAGGACCTAAATATGAGACAGCGAAGTTCAATGGAGTTACTCAAGGATTATGATGTCACCATCCAGTATCATGCGGGTAAGGCTAACGTGGTGATAGATGCACTAAGCTGGAAGGCGGTGAGTATGGGTAGTCTATCTTGTTTGGGTGTATCTAATTGTTCATTGGCCAAGGAGATTCAATCATTGCAGTCTAGGTTCATAAAATTGGGCATCTAAGAGAAAGGAGGGGTGTTAGCTAGCATTGAGGTTAGGCCCATATTCATTTAGCAGATCAAGGCCAGACAGTTTGAGGGTAAGAGTTTGAATGAGCTTAGAAGGAAAATAATGTCTGGCAAGGCACAAGATGCGGCTCTTCACGCAGGTGGTGTGCTCAGTTTTAAGGGAAGAATTTGTGTTCCCCAGTGGATGACTTGATTCGGAAGATGTTGACAGAATCATATGGTTCAAGGTATTCCATGCATCTGGGTGTGACCAATATGTATTGAGATTTGGAACGACTTTATTGGTGGCCTAGCATGAACGACATTGCTAAGTTTGTGGTTAAGTGCAAAAACTGCCAACAAGTAAAGTAAGAACACCAAAGGCCTGTAGGTTTGCTTCAGCGAATAACAATTTCAGAATGGAAGTGGGAAAGGATAGCGATAGATTTCGTTGTCGGTTTCCCAAAGACCTTAGGAATGTTTCATTCCATTTAGGTGGTTGTTGACAAACTAAGTCAGCCCACTTCATACCAGTCAGTAGACTATAATGCACAACAGTTAGCTAAGTGTATGTGAAGAAGATAGTGAGGTCGCATGAGGTGCCCCTTTCTATCATCTCGGAACGAGGTACGCAGTTTACAACCATGTTTTGGGGAAAATTACATGAAGATTTCGGCTCTGAACTCACTTTTAGCGAAGCGTTCTATCCACAAACAGACGGTTAGTCAGAGAGAACTATTCAAGTATTATAGGACATGTTGAGGGCATGTGTGATTGACTTTAGATGACATTCGGAAAAGTTCTTACCTTTGTGTGAGTTCTCCTATAATAACAATTACCACTCCCACATTGATATGTCACCGTTTGAGGCACTTTTATAGGAGGAGATGTTTATCACCCATAGGATGGTTTGAGGTTGGAGATGTGAAACCTTTAGGAGTTGATTTGGTGAAAGATGCTCAGGATAGGGTAAGAAGTATCCAAGCTAAGATTCTAGCAGCCCAGAGTCAACAGAAGAAGTATGCGGACAGTAAGGTAAGAGATATGGCATTTCAGGTTGGTGAACAAGTTCTTATTAAAGTTTCACCCATAAAAGGGGTGATGATATTTGGCAAGAAGGGCAAGCTTAGTCCTCAATACATTGGACCATTTGAGATCCTTGATTGTGTGGGGAATGTTGCTTATAGGTTGGCCTTACCTCCTACATAATATGGAGTTCATCTAGTGTTTCACGTACCATGTTGAAGAAGTATCATGGGGATGGGGATGTCACGACCTAGGGGTACCCCGAAGACGTAACATGGTGTACTTGACCCCGTAGGGGTCGTATACAACCCTTAGCATCATCATAACATAAGATCATAGATAAGTAGGGAAAATTTAAAACATTTCTTTAAAACAATACAAGTGAAACATTTCATAAAAGCGAAAGTCCTTACTAAATCTTTGTCTCGAACAATCAATGAATAACATGAATAAGAGTCTTGGGACTCAGCGCATAAAAATTCTAAACATAAGAAAATGACATAAAGGAACATAATGGGTTTGTCCTCGAAACTATAAGGACTCACCAAATCTTCAAGTCTTCTTCCACCTTAGGAACCTAGACTCCAAGCAACTATATCTCCCAACACCCAACATTTGATTAGAATGTAGGCAATATGCGTACGTACAAAATATACCAAGTATGAAAGCTAGCACAACGTCATAAAGCATCTCAAATGGTTAGTCAACATAAGACATAAGCATAATAGACAATAACATAATCATACCATAATCTCCAACATAAGCATAAACAAATAAGCATAACCTTAACATAGACTTTCATATTTACATCCTTCAACCATTACTCCTTCATATTACAAGAGAACTACTTCACAATCCACCTCCAACTATACTTATGTAATGCAAGAGTATCATCACATACTACTATCCTAGATAAGTACCTCTCTTTGGTCATTCTTGGGCCTAGTTCACATTTATAGTCAAGACCTAGGTTTTCATGTCATAAGAGCACTACACTCCAAAGTAACATCAAGGCACGTTTGTGCAATGCATGTGGGGCATCCCATAATACCACACACACAAAGCATATCCTTGAAATCACCATATTCATACTTACCATTTCTAAGTGTAACTATTGACCTACTTCATATTGACAAGGGACTATCAACTTAAGTCAATCATATCATGGAAGGCACTATAGCAACAATCCAAGCTAGACATACATCACATAAAAGGACATTTCATAGGTAGCTTCAAGTAATAATTGTGCCATGTGTGGATGGCATCCCATACTACCACCTACGCTAACTACTTATTTAGGCTAGCTTACTTAATGCTTACTATTTATTATTCTAGACTATCAAAGAATAGCATCCTACAATACTACTTAACTACCATGGAAAACACCTTACCATGCTATCTAAGCTATCCTAGGAAGGATACAAGTATACAAACCTAGCTACCATGCAAGCATTCAATAGGATGCAAGCTACCGTTAGGGGAGTATGAATACTAAACCATAAGCTATCGTTAGGAGAGTATGGTGTTTCAATCCAAAGCTACCTTGAAATGGTCTTAGCCTAACCAAGTCAAGCTACGATGAAGACATTATAAAAATGCTAGTTCAAGCTACCCATAGGAGAGTGTAAATCCTCAATCCTAGGCTTCCATGTCTATACCAATGCAAGCTACCAAGAAAAGCATCCTACCAATGCTAATTCAAATTAACCTTAGAACAGCATAATTCCTCAATCCCAATCTACAATGAGATCTACCATTCCAAGCTACATAATTCGACAATACATGAAAGAATCACAAGACTCAACTTCAAGCTATTCTTTTCTAACAAGCTTGATTCATTTTAGGTTATTTACCTTTCAATCTAGAACACTTCTATGTGAGAAGACCTTTCACATTCTATACACATGCACGCTATCTCATTATATTAAACTTATTTTATAAGCCCTGGTGATCAACATCATGACTTCAAGCCCTACATCCAAGCTTTACTTCACAATCATCATACTAGTCTAGATCAGAAGAAACATTAATCACAAGCCTTAGTCATAAGCAATTCTAAGCATAATTCATCAAAAGTCCCTATTCTAATCATTTCAATTTATGTTCTATCATACATGCATAAGTATAGTTAAATTCATGATTTCATGTTCTCATTCTTAGATAAGTTCTATTCATGGTGACAATTCTAGAAAATCTATCAAGAACCATCAATTTCTCATCAAAAGACATAAACCAACATACTTTGAAAATTAGGGTTAAATCAAGGAATTCACATAAAGTCTTCAAAATATCATGAATAAAAACTAAATTAATCATATATGAGTAGTATCCAACCTTTTGGAATCATACCCACCTAAAACACATACGTTGGAAGTAACCCTAGCTTTATTGGGGTTCTTCTTCACAAATTAGGGGAAATTCTAGGGGACTCTATGGGTGGAAGAACCCATAGATGAAGAGCTAAACATACCTTAATGAATTCTCTAGAACAAGCCTCCAACAATGATGCCTTTGTTCTTGACCCTAACTTCAACCTCTAGCTTCTTCTTCAATGGAGGTTCTTCTTAGAGAGAGAAATATTTGAAAGAGGAGTGATTTGGGGTTTTGAATTGTGTCTAATGTAAAGTGACTTAAAATTGGGGGCTAATGAATTAAAATCATATATACATGTGTATAAAACCCTTACAAAATGACCCCCACTTACTATAAGTCGAATAGGAATTTACTTAAAAAAAACCCAAACTAGGCAGCCCCGTCCAGTGTCACGCCCACTCATACGGACCGTCAAGGACACCACGGCCCATGGTGGTTCTCATGGTTCCTTGAACAGTGTCCCCTCCTAGCTTGGAAACCTCCTTTGAGTCTAAGGGAAGTCCACGAGACCTCCCACGTTCCGTGGTCAAGCAAACGGACTGTGGTGATGGTTGTGGCCCCTTAGGCATTAGCCTCGCCTCAAGGCTTGGCCTCCCACCATCCTAAGTAAACTTCACGGACCAGTTCACGGACCGTGGTCAAGATCACGGATCTTGAGGGTGGTCGTGAAGCATTGGGTAGTAGCTTGCCATGGTTGGGCAGCCTTGGGTTTTTGGCTTAGGCTTTGCCTTTTGGCTTTGTACTTGCCCCTCCCATGCTCAACCAAACTCTAAATGGTCTTTTATATTACGAGGTCTAACACGTCTCTTGATGTTCAACCACTAAACGCCTCATTCTAAGCACGTAAAGTATCATCTACGACTCTATTTCACATACATCAAGCCTTAAAACCCTAGTTTGTGGCTCTAGTTTGGTCTACTAGTTTCAGGGGTGTTAAAATATATCCCCCTTGGGAACATTCATCCTCGAATGACCTTTCTAAACACTTTTATAAAGGGAACAACTCTAGAATAGCAGCCCATCATGCATGCACTACATCTACATGCACACAACCAACCAAGGAAACTTCAATTCGAAGCTAAACATACCTAATGCAACTCAAGAAAGTAGGAACTACATCTACCAACTCAAAATGCATGAAGGGGACATATATACTCATTTTCAGGGAGGAACTATCATATCCTAGATGCAACATACTCAACACACACTTCATGGAGACTATATGCAACTTGACTCAAAGATGCCACTACATGACGCAACACAATGCAATTAGATCAATTCTAACAAAGTCTACACATCTTCAAGAACATACATACAAGGAAATCATGGCAACACATAATCATATAAAGACCTTATTGGATAGGCACACTATCTCCCCCTTGGGAGTAAGCCTACACATGCTTTCTAAACATCATTCATGATAAAGGTCACTTCAAGTCCAACATAACAAGTCACAAAAGACAAGCAATCCGGAAATTTACTACAACATAAAAGAAAACACATACCGAAAGGGACCTGAGGAGATCACTCTTGATCTTCTATAGATTGGAGAGCATAAAACCTATTCCTATTTTGAGGCTCAACATCCCCACCACTAGAGGCAACTTTCTTACCCTCTCTTATAGTAGCCTTTGCCTTTCGGCAATATTTTTTCATGTGGCCACTCTCACCACATCCATAACAACCATCTCTACCGGTAAAACACTTACCCTCATGCCTCTTACCACACCTAGAACAAGTGGGTCATAGGGACTCACTACCTTTCCCTTGTGGCCAAGAGGTAGACACCCTCTCATCCTTATACTTATGAGCATTAGAATAGCCTTGTCCGGAATACTTTTTTTGATTCCTAGAATGACCATGTCCATTAGACTCATCTTGAAAGGACTTATCATTATCCACCCTAGACCTCTTTTTCTCTCTAGATTTTTCCTCCTCTATCTTATCTTCCTCCACCCGTTGAGCATACACCATAAGACGTGAGATAACCATATCATCAATGAGCATTGCTGCACGACATTCTTTTACCACCACCTTGGACAACCCCGTCAAGTACCTACTCATCATATCCCTTGGACTTGCTACAATAAAGGGAGTATACTTAGACATAGAGTAAACTTTAAGGAGTACTCTTGAACACTTATATTACCTTGTTTAAGGTTGATGAATTCCTCTACTTTAACCTCCCTCAACTCCCGAAGAAAGAACCTATCAAGAAATGCCTTCTTAAACACTTCCCACTCTATAGGACCCATTTCCACCGGGCTAGAATCTTTCCATTTCTCATACCAAATTTGGGCAATGTCCTTCAATTGATATGCGGCTAGTTCTGCTTTCTCAATTGAAGTCATCCCCACGATTGTTAGCACCTTATAAACCTCCCCTATGAACTTATTTGGATCTTCCTCCACCTTGGAGCCACTAAACAACGAAGGGTTCATCCTCAATAACTCACTTATCCTAAAAGCACCCATCCCCCTTTTAGGATTTGCTGGAGTCACTACTACTCTATTGGCTTGTGCCATTAACGCTTGAGCCAACAATTGCATAGAAGCCCTTAACTCCGCAAGAGTGACCTTCCTAATTGGAGGGTCATTTGGAACTTGAAGAGGAACTTGATTTGGGGCTGGAGGAGGAGTTTGATGAGGAACTTGGGGAGGAATCTCTTGGTCCACATTGTCTTCCCATTTTCTCCTAGCATTCACCCTAGTATTAGCCATACCCTTAAACACCAAAGGCACGGATTAGAAAAAGGGCCTACTAAAGCGAAACTCTATGGCATGACTAAGAAAATGAAGAAGTGAGATTTTTCCTAAGCATCTAATAGCCTCATATTCATAAATGTGTAATGACTCACACCCATGAATAAGACTCTACTAGACGTGGTTTGAGACAATCCTAGAACCATTCTAAACCTTGTGCTCTGATTACCAAGTTTGTCATGACACAGGGGTACCCCCTAGACGTAACATGGCATACTTGACCCCGAAGTGGTCTCATACAACCCTTAGCATCATCATAACATAAGATCATAGAAAATTAGGGAAAATTTAAAACATTTCTTTAAAACAATACAAGTGAAACATTTCATAAAAGTGAAAGTCTTTACTAAATCATTGTCTCGAACAATCAATAAATAACATGAATAAAAGTCTTGGGACGCAGCCCATAAAAATTCTAAACATAAGAAAATGACATAAAGGAACATAATGGGTTTGTCCTCAAAACTATGAGGACTCACCAAATCTTCAAGTCTTCTTGCACCTTAGGAACCTAGCCTCCAAGCAACCCTAACTCCCAACACCCTACATTTGAATAGAATGTAGGCAATATGTGTTAGTACAAAATGTAACAAGTACTAAAGCTAGAACAACATCATAAAGCATCTCAAATGGTTAGTCAACATAAGACATAAGCATAAGAGACAATAACATAATCATAACATAATCTCCAACATAAGCATAAACATATAAGCATAACCTTAACTTAGACTTTTATATTTACATCCTTCAACCATTAGTCCTTCATATAACATGAGAACTACTTCACAAGCCACCTCCAAATATACTTGTGCAATGCAAGAATAGTATCCCATACTACTATCCAAGCTAAGTACCTAGCATTGGTCATTCATGGGCATAGTTCACATTCATAGTCAAGACCTACGTTTTCATGTCATAAGAGCACAACACTCCTAAGTATCCTCAAGGCACACTTATGCAATGCATGTGGGGCATCCCATAATACCACACACACTAAGCATATCCTTTAAATCACAATATTCATACTTACCATTTCTAAGTGTCACTATTGACCTACTTCATATCGACAAGGGACTATCAACTTAAGTCAATAATATCAGGGAAGGCACTATGGAAACAATCCAATCTAGACATACATCACATAAAAGGACGTTTCATAAGTAGCTCCAAGTCATACTTGTGCCATGTGTGGATGGCATCCCATACTACCACCTACACTAAGTACTTCTTTAGGCTAGGTTACTCAATGCTTATTATTCATGATTCTAGACTATCAAAGAATAGCATACTACCATGCTATACCTAACTACCATGGAAAACACTTTACCATGCAATCCAAGCTATCCTAGGAAGGATACAAGTATACCAACCTAGCTACCATTCAAATATTCAATAGGATGCAAGATACCCTTAGGGGATTCTGAATCCTCAACTCTAAGCTATCTTTAGGAGAGTATGGTGTCATGATGTTTGCGTATTGAACAACATAACTTCCAATGCAAGTGTCTATGATCGTGCAATAATATAATAACCCAACCAAGGGTTGGGGTCGAGTCCCAAGATAGTGGTTTTGAGAATTAATAGAAAATTAAAATTAAGTTCTAACTAGTCGTAGCTAAGGACATTGATTATTAAAAACATTGTAAATTAAAGGGGGGACACAAGAGTGCCAAGTATCGATTTGGGGGTTTTTTCACAAATATAGCAAAAACAGTAAAAATAACAAATAAATCTATAAATGAGAGGGGATTCTTGGGATGTGACTGCAATATATATTGATTTAAATTGTTGGGTACATGCTTTCGATAGGAAATTTGCAAGATAATAGTGACTAAGCTAAGATTTAAATGGAAATAAGTTCCTTCGCGGGCAACTTACCCTGTTTCAAATAGGTTCTTCTAGGACACACATTTGCCGCATGAAGGCCAGCCTACGCCTTACCCCACTCACTCTCTCGAGCTTAGTGTTAGGATATGGGATTAGGGCTAACCCTCTCGGGCTGAACCGTATGTCGACCCACTACTTAGGTCATCAGTCTAGCAGTCTTCGTTTCGCGACCTCTCTCTCGAGCAAGCCGAAAACACATGGGTGGTTTTGTATTTAAAACTACAAACCCAATAAATTAAACCACAACCACTAGGTGAAATCACCATTAAAATACATCTAAACTATCAGCAAGCAAACCCAACAATAATATCAACATATATTTGCTACATGACACCCCAAGAATGGGGGTTTTTTGCCACACATCAAGAGATAGAAATTTATAACTAAATGAGCTTGCATTCAAATGGGTATAAAGATTTAAGTCTTTTTACAGGCCTAGAATGAAGAATCCAAGAGACCTAAGTCCAAATCCTTGGAGATGAAACCCTCTTCTTCTTCAAGTTATCAAAACCCTCTCCAAACTCAGAGAAAAAATAAAAGTACTAAAATTATATTAAGAATTTGATACTTTCTATTGATAATAAAATCTGATATTGAATAATCTCCAAAGCTATAACTCTCAACGAGTATTTATAGTTTTCAAAAATCTGTGTTGCGGCGGATCATTCGGCGACATTAGTGGCAATCGCCGATAAACTCGGTGATTCACCCTTTGGTGGAGTTCATCGTAGTCTTGCACAATCCTTCGGCATCGTCGTGCTCTGGTTCATTGGGCGATATAGTACTGCTTCGCGGAACTTTTTGGCAATGCGTGAACTGCTCCTTTGTTCCGCCGACTTGATCCTTTCCTTCAGGCTCAGCACACTGGAACGAAAGGTGATGTGAGACCCTTCAGCTATTCGCCAAGTGAACTCGGCGATCCTTAGGTCTTTATTTTCTCATTATTTTTATCCTTTTCGTTCCTTTTTGTGAAGTAGTTTCCTTCAATCTTCAAATACCTGAAACTTAAGGGTTTTCATCAGATATTGAGATAGCATAAGCATATGAGGACACAATTTTTATTAAAATATAGCCCTAAATGAGTCCAATTTGTGGAATCATCAACACCCCCAACTTAAACTTTTGTTTGTCCTCAAGCAAACTCAAGTTCAGTTGACCACAAAGGGTGTCTCAAACAGTGCATCACAAGACTCAATCATGAATGTACACAACAAGACTCAATTACTCATGCAAAGATCAATTGTGTACTCAAAGATTCAAGGTGTGACACACCATTATCAAAGATTCTCATGCTCGCAATACTTGCTTCTTGTGCAAGTTCAAGCTCAACAAAAAGTATCTAGATGCCCTCACATAAAGAATGATTCCATATTCACACATAGAGGTTAATCAATTCAAGAACAGGAATCAGATGCAACGCTCACACTCAAAAAGAGGAATACAATTCATGTTTTCATCCATAAGTTTGCCTTTATTTTCCAATCAACTTTCGGTTTGGCTTACTCAAGACCAAAAAGGTCTTTTCAAGGTGTGTAATAGGCCTGAGTGCAAAGGTATGGTCATTTAGGCTCAGTGACTTCTTCATCCTTATGAGATGTGGTGTTCTCAAGACTTCATTTTCCTTTCCCTTATCACTTTTTCTTCTAGTGCTTCTAAGTCATCTTTTTATTCACCTCCAAGGATTGCTTGGAAACCCAATTTCTTTTGTACTTTTTATTCCACAACTTTTTTTTTATGGAGGGTTTCCATTTTGTTTTGCAATACCATGGGTTAAAGAGACTTTTTCTTGCACTTCTTGACTTCTGCTTTTCCTTTTCACCACACCCCCAACTTAGGCTTTTGGCCTAAGTTGGTTATTCACTAAACCACAAATCAAGGGGATTATAGGTAGTGGGTCAAGTAAGGTCTAGGGTTCATCAAGGTTCTTCCAAAGATAGGTAAGGCTCAAGGGGTGTTCAAGAGAGGTTCACATGCTCATGGGTAAGCCACAAAAGAGGTATATGTCAAATTTGGCTCACACTCTTTAAAGTTGCCTAAGATCATTTCAGGAGCACACCTTTCTAAATCAATCAGACTAACGAGGAAAATTCTAGGTTTATTCATGCATGGTTCAAAGTAAGCTAATCACACAAGGCATCGACACTTTAGTCAAACAAGAATACACACTTTCGCTAGTGTGCAACGGTCATTACAAGAGAATTAATTCGATAAATGACTAATCACAACGAGATGCAAAGAGTTCACATATTGTCTATGCCACTTCATTTGGTCTCATCATAGCTGCCATTCATGTTTGTTCGATTGATAGCACTATTCAAGTCATCAGTATTGATTGGAACTGAGACTTAAATTTTGCGGAAGAACAGCCACTTTGAACACATGAGAGGTAGCAACTTTTTGGAAGGGTCAAAATCATTTTTGTAATTTAAAACAAAAGGGAGCCATGTGCTCAAACATCCACAAAAAAGCAGTATTTAATATAATTAAAAACATACAACCCAATTGTACACAAAAACACAAATATCCATATCAGGCAAACAAGGTGAGCCTCACCCCAATACACTAAAATGTGCTTGTCCTCAAGTGCAAGTAATAAGTATCCAACTGTTAAAGTAAAGAAAGAATAGAGAAAGACGTAAAGAGGGGATCATGTCTACACACTTGATCCATTTGTTGGGGCATTGTTGCCTGATGAATAAGCCTGAAATTCGACAATGGTCCCTAAATTTTCATTATGGTTCTCATTGCGGTCATTTGCCCTAGCTTTTATAGCGATGTTAGCAGCAACCTTTTTGTCCACGTCATGGCTCGCCAAAAAAGAGTTTATAGCCATGTAAACTCCACATTTCCACAAAGGAATTGTGTGATTAATGGGGACCCTTTTGCTGCAGCTCCCTTCCTTACTTTCTCTTCTCTCTTTTGCCAGTTCTGCTATCTTCTCGTCTTTTTTGAAATCTCGTGCTCTTACATGTCACAGTGGCATCTCTCTCTGCGACCTTAGGTCTAGCCATTTCTGTAAAAGACTTCGGGACAAAGTTAGACAATATTTAAACAGGAGTAGGGGGATCCTGGATGCAAAATTAATTCGCCAAAACAGTTGATGAAGTGCGCATCCAATTAGGCAGTTCGCTGAAAATAATGCATAGATGGTACATGGGTGCAGACAATGGGGAAGATAAGGAGGCTTTCGATGAGTCGCCGAGTGTACTTGGTGACATCAGACTTACCATCGAAAGTAACAAATCAATCTATACATGAAGTTCAAGGCTAAATGGGGATGTTAGACGAACCGTCGAGAAGTTCAGCGATCTCGATTTAGCTCGCCAAACTACCCCAGTGTCTATTGTCGACCTATTTCTTTCAAATTCAACCCCACAACCCCTGATAATGCAATATAAGTTTGTACAACACAAATTAAACGAAGACCCAACACAATTTTAGCACTACGGTAGCAAAAAACTTTAACTCAAAAGCACAGTCGAGTGGGATTCCACCAATTTTCCAAATATTACTGAATAATAATCAATAATGCATGTGATCCCATCAACTTAGAGACTCAGCAGAGATATTATACTATCAATCATTATGCATATGATTAAAAAATTTGATAAAATAACTGAGGGGTTCGATTACCAATCTTTGGTGCTGAATTAGATTGTACTGACGTGCTAGGTAGCAATGTGATTCAAATCCGCGCACAATTCGACACTTAAAATAACTTTAGAATTGCGAGAAATATAAAGCTAAAGTGCAGGTGTGAGTTTGATAGGATGGAAAAAAAAAGAGGAAATGAATGAAGTAGAGCTTTCAAACCTGTTGCTTGCAAAACCCGTTCAGTTACCACCCATTCAGCGACATGAGTTAGGCTTGCCAAATCACTCGGCGAAGTGCAAAGTGATTACTAACTTCGCCTAATGAAATAGGATCAGCATCTCATGTGAGAATCCTAATAGTGGTCTACATCAAGGTCGTCGTTATTGTCGGTGATTTGCCAATAATTTCCAGAGCTCGCCAAGTTTTTACAGACTCTAATGTTGATGATGTCTAGGGTCAAACGGTGGATAAGTTCGGATTCGCTGACCCTTTCAGCGACTCGGTGACTGTATTCATCACTTTGCCTATCTGCACTTTTCTTTCACTCCCAATACTTCCATCTGCACAATCAACACACCATTATTTTATCAAAGAAAAAGAAAATAATAAATGGTTTTGGGTTGCCTCCTAAACAGCGCCTAAGTTAATGTCATGGCACGACGCAAGTTCTCTTCTAAACCTCATTCTTAGGGTTAGCCATGGTATCACTTGGCAAGCACCCTGGCTATCTCAGATTCAGGTGCGACGAGATATGACTCATATGGGTCTCTAACTGTTTGATTGAAACTAAATGAGAGGTATCGGTCTGGCTAAGGGTAGATACATCTTCTTTCATGCCTTTTAGCATTTTGTCTGACCCTTCAACTTTGTTGAGGACGCGTGAGAGTATATTCTTAGACCTACCACCATTCGAATCCTTTGAACTCTGGTGTTTATGGGGAGGCACGTATCTATCTTTCTCCCCATCCTTCCAATTTGGATTACGGTCCTCCATTCACGATCCCGGTCCTTCCAATCTTTGTCTCTAGCCCAACTTTGGTTTCCACTTTGCCTTGGGTAATTTGAGTGGTAGCCACCGACTTTGTTGGCCAGATAATTTACCTTTTCATTATACAAGGTTTCAAACTTCATCTCCTCAAGATTAGTTCCCCCGACCCCCACAACGTTGACACCATGGGCATCGGCCCCCATGCCATTTTTGGATAGAATATCAAGTTGTGTCATGATTTTGGCAATGTTGTGGTCTCTCTCATTGTCTTTCTCAATCTGCTCTTTTGATTGCTTGGAAGTGAGAGGGGAAACTTGGTCCTCGCGAGTGTACCATGCTCTGTTGATGGTTTTCATACAATCTAAAAAATGGGTTGCTACTGCATACGGCTGCTGCACTAAGCCTCCAGGCCAGAGTTGGTCAGCGACACCTTTATTTACCAAATCCAATCTCCGATAAAAGTATTGAGGTAGCACGTTGTCTGGCAAACTATGGGTTGGGCATTGTAGCACCAACTTTTTGAACCTTATCCAAGTTTCATGCAGAGGCTCTCCTTCTAGATGTTTAAAGCTCTGGATGATATCCCACAGTGACATCATCTTTGAGGGAGGGAAAAATCGCACTTGAAATGCGGTAACCAACTCCTCCCAAGAAGTGATGGATTCACGTGGTAGCTTAGCTAGCCACTTGCAAGCCTCTCCTATCAACGAGAAAGGGAATAGCCTTAGCCGGATTGACTCCTGATAGATGTTTTTGAACGAGAATGGTCCACACATATCTACAAAGTTTCGAAGATTCTTGTGAGGATCCTCATAAGCTAGTCCACTGAAAAGTCCCTTCAGTTGCAAGAATTGCAATATGGTACTCGTTATGTGGAACACTGCATTTCCCTCGGCTGGAGGTAAGCGGATGGCTGCAACACCTCCCATGAGATGGGGGGCATTGATGTTGGGCTCTTGAACATCGTTCAGATTTCTGATGTCATCGTGGTGGCCCATCTAGCTACCATTGTTACCATTAACACTCATGCTTTCTAAATATTCACACAGCACACAAACAAAACTAAAAGTTAGGTAAGTTGACTATAACTAATAAGAACAAAGATTTTACTAATCTAAGAATTCTCAAATAACACCACTCCCAAGCAGCGACACCATTTTGATGTTTGCGTAATCAATGACACAACTTCCAATGCAAGTGTATATGATCGTGCAATAGTATAATAACCCAACCAAAGGTTGGGGTCGAGTCCCAAGGGAGTGGTTTTGAGAATTAGTAGAAAAATAAAATTAAGTTCTAACTAGTCGTAGCTAAAGACATTAACGATTAAAAACATTGTAAATTAAAGTGGGGGCACAAGAGTGTCAAATATCGATTTGGGTGTTTTTTCACAAATATAGCAAAAACAATAAAAATAACAAAGAAATCTATAAATGAGAGGGGATTCTTGGGATGTGACTGCAATATATATTGATTTAAATCGTTGGGTACCTACTTTCGATAGGAAATTTGCAAGATAATAGTGACTAGGCTAAGCTTTAGATAGAAATAAGTTCCCTCTCGGGAAACTTACCCTGTTTCAAATAGATTCCTCTCAGACACCCATTTGCCACATAAATGCCAGCCTACGCCTTACCCAACTCATTCTCTCGAGCTGAGTGTTAGGATATGGGACTAGGGATCACCTTCTCGGGCTGAACCTCATGTCAACCCACTACTTAGGCCATCAGTCTAGCGGTCTTAGTTTCACGACCTGTCTCTCGAGCAAGTCAAAAACACATGGGTGGTTTTATATTTGCAACTACAAATCCATTAAATCAAACCACAACCACTAGGTGAAATCACCATTAAAATACATCTAACCCATCAGCAAGCAAAACCCAACAATAATCTCAACACATATTTGCTAAATCACATCCCAAGATTGGGGATTTTTAGCCACACATCAAGAGATAGAAATTTATACATAAATGGGCTTGCATTCAAATGAGTATGAAGATTTAAGTCTTGTTATAGGCCAAGAATGAAGAATCCAAGAGACCCAAGTCCAAATCATTGGAGATGAAACCCTCTTCTTCTTCAAGGTTCCAAAACTCTCTCCAAAATCAGAGCAAAAATAAAAGTACTAAAATTATATTAAGAATCTGATACTGTCTAATGATATTAAAATTTGATATTGAATGATCTCCTAAGCTATAACTCTCAACGAGTATTTATAGTTTTCAAAAATCTGTGTTACGGTGAATCATTCGGCGACATTAGTCGAAATCGCCGATTAACTCGGCGATTCTCCCTTTGGTATAGTTCATCGCTGTCTTGCACCATCCTTTGGCATCGTCGTGCTTTGGGTCACTGGGCGATAAAGTAGTGTTTCACGGAACTTCTCGGTGATGCGCAAACTGCTGCCTTGTTCCACCGACTTTATTCTTTCCTTCAGGCTCAACAAACTAGAACAAAAGGTGAAGTGAGACCCTTCGGCGATTCGCCAAGTGGACTCGGCGATCCTCAGGCCTTCATTTTCTCGTTCTTTTCAGCCTTTTCGTTCCTTTTGGCGAAGTAGTGTCCATGCTTTCCTTCAATCTTCAAATACCTGAAACTTAAGGGTTTTCGTCAGATATTGTGATAGAATAAGCATTTGAGAACACAATTTCTATTAAAATATAGCCCTAAATGAGTCCAATTTTGGACTCATGATGTCTAAATCCTAAGCTACCATGAAATGGTCTTGGCCTAACCAACTCAAGCAACCTTGAAGGCATTATAACAATGCTAGTTCAAGCTACCCATAGGAGAGTGTAGATCCTCAATTCTAGGCTATCATTCCTATACCAATGCAAGCTACCATGAAAAGCATCCTACCAATGCTAATTCAAGCTAACCTTAGGAGCGCATAATTCCTCAATCCCAAGCTACCATGAGATCTACCATCCCAAGCTACATAATTCAACTATACATGAAAGAATCATAAGACTCAACTTCAAGCTATTCTATTCTAATAAGCATGATTAATTTTAGGTAACTAACCTTTCAATCTAGAACACTTATATGTGCGAAGACCTTTCACATTCTATATACATGCAAGCTATCTCATCATATTAAACTTATTCTATAAGCCCTAGTGATCAACATCATGAATTCAAGCCCTACATTCAAGCTTTACTTCACAATCCTCATACTAGTCTAGATCAGAAGACACATTAATCACAAGCCTTAGTCATAAGCAATTCTAAGCATAATTTATCAACAGTCCCAATTCTAATCTTTTCAATTTATGTTCTATCATACATGAATAAGTCTAATTCAATTCAATACTTCATAGTCCCATTCGTATATAAGTTCTATTCATGGTGACAATTCTAGAAAATCTAGCAAGAACCATCAATTTCTCATCAAAAGACATAAACCAACATACTTTGAAAATTAAGGTTAAATGAATGAAATGACATAAATTCTTCAAAATATCATGAATAAACACTACATTAATCATATATGAGTAGTATGCAATAGTTTGGAATCATACCCACCTAAAATCCATACATTGGAAGTAACCCTAGCTTGATTGGGGTTCTTCTTCACCAATTTGGGGATCTGAATTGTGTCTAATCTAAAGTGACTTAAAATTGGGGGCTAATGACTTAAAAGCATATACAAATGCATATAATTCCCTTATAAAATGACCCCACTTAATATAAGTTGAATAGGAATTTACTTAAAAACCCCATAAACTAGGCAGCCCCGTCCAGTGTCACGCACACTCATACGGGCCGTCAAGGGCACCACATCCCGTGGTCCCTTGACCAATGTCCCCTCTTAGCTTGGCAACCTCCTTTGAGGCTAAGGGAAGTCCACGAGACCTCCTACGGTCTGTCGTCAAGCAAATCGACTGTGGTGATGGTCGTGGCCCCTTAGGCAGTAGCCTCGCCTCAAGGCTTGGCCTCTCACTATCCTAAGTAAACTTCACGGACCACTTTAAGACCACGGATTGTGAGGGTGGTCGTGAAGCCTTGGCCAGTAGCTTGCCAAGGTTGGGCATCCTCGGCCCTTTGGCTTAGGCTTGCCCTTTTGCCTTGGTACTTGCCCTTCTCACACTCAACCAAACTCTAAATGGTCTTCTATATTACGAGGTACAACACGTGTCTTGGAATTCAACCACTAAACCCCTCATTCTAAGCATGTAAAGTCTCATCTACGACTCTATTTAACACACATCAATCCTTAGAACCCTAGCTTGTGGCTCTAGTTTGGTCTACTAGTTTCTTGGGTGTTATAGGGGATTATATCATAAAATGAGACTCAGTTTTGTTAGACAAGAACCTTTAGTAAGAGAAGGAACCGATTGCAATTCTTGATTGTGATGTCCGAAAGATGAGGACGAAGGAGTTTAAGTTCGTGAATATTGAATGGAAGCATCGCCTAGCTGAGGAAGCTACCTAGGAAACCAAGAAGGACATGCGAGACAAGTATCCCCAGTAATTAGATGATTCAAGTACTACTCTACTCTTACCTTAGCAAGTTTTTCCTAGTTTATTACTCATGGATGAGTGATGGGTAAATTGATATCTATTGTAACGACCTATTTTAGTTGTTATAGAAAAGCTAATGGGGAATCAATTTGGGCAAGAAAACTATTGAGTAGTGACTTGAAAGTTTCTAGCCTATTCAAGATTTGGATGAAGTCTGAGTCAAGTGAGTTCTAGGGAAATCTGTTAATGAATGGGGGATTTAGTTATAAATTTGATCACATGAGTAGATATCCAAGGGGTTAAAGAGCCCGTACAGCTTTACGGAATTGAATCTGGGCGAGTAGAACCCCCGAAACTGATCTTAAGCATGAACGGGTAGTTTTTGAACGTCAAGGTTTGAAGGTGTGTTGCAAGATGGGAGTTTGGAACTCAAATTCCGACTCTATGTGTCTATGCAAGCCACCAGGGTGGGGTTAGTTCCACCAGGGCGTAGACGCTATGGTAGGTTAGGTCTCGCTGTGGCGGGACAATTACACTTAAATAGGGGAAAAACACCAAATTCAATATTTTCTGCGAACATTCAATCTTAAGAGCTAAGAGACGACCCATGGCTATTTATTAACATAATCCCATGACTTCTAGTGCAAAAGGTAAGATTATTACCACCCTAATCTGTTTGTCGATCCGTAGAACTTAGATTGTTGTGTATTTATCATTGGGCGAGGGTTTTAGCTTGAAGTTAATGGGGGGAAAATCCCTAATTGAACAATAAGATCTTCGATTTGGCCATGGATTATAGTTTTTTAATTAACTGGGTAAATTATGCCTTTTTTATTGATCCTTGCATTAAATTACCTATTTTAGACCAAGAACAAGTGAAAAGAATCCGGAAAGGGAAGGCTCAAGTGTCTTAGGAGGATTTATGTTTGGTTTCGATGAAGGTGATGGTTTGATTTCCTATTTGTATGATATATGCCGGTTAATTTCTTCATTGTATGCAGGCATGTAAGTGAATACGGAAAGGCAAACCGAATCTAATGTAAGTGAGTACATGTATAAGAACAATTACATGCCATGAACCCATTACTTGATTGTATGCCTATGAGAATTGTTCATTATTGGTGTGATTTTGATTTTGGTTGTGCTGACATGATCGGGTGTCACGTACCGAAAAATATATTGGACAGGGTGTTACATTCCGACACATATATTTGATCGGGTGTCACGTTCTGACACACGTATATTGGATCGGGTGTCACGTTCTGACAGACTAACAGTTTGGGTGTGGGTTCCATGAGAGGACCACTGTATGTTGCTCTTGAGGTGATAATTGATCAATGTATTTTGTATATGTGTGTTTACTGTGTTGTGATTGATTTCCTATGTTTCGCTTATTGGGTTAGCCACGTGATCCTACCAGTACACTGTGGTTGTGTACTGATATTGCACTTGCTCGATCTTTGTTGAGTAGAGGGCATCTTCAAGCGGTAATTGGCAAACCTCAGTTAGGAGATCACTGATCGTGACCGAATTCAAGGGTGAGCCAGTTCTTCCAGGCTGCCATGGGTCCTGTTTTGTTTAGTCCATTCTCTTCGGACTCAGACTAGTGTTTTAGATATTTCTCATGTTTGGTAGGGGTTGTACCACTTCTTTCTTAGACTTGTTGAATTTAGAGTTTTGGTACAATGACTTTCAAGTTCTAGGAGTTGTTTCAGCAATATTTTTGGTAGTTGTTTTTAAAAACTTTCGGGGTTTATGGGAAGTCCATATTTCTTTAGACATTTAAACCTGCTTCTATATCTTTAAATACCTAGTTTTATGTTAAGTTGTTTAGACGGGTTGTAGGGATGGTTCTCCCACCGGCGGGTTAGTATGGGTGCCAATCACAATGGTCTGGGTCGTGACAGTAAATGTGTAAATGGTAGTTGCCCGTACTGTTAGAGTGTTTACTAAGTAGAGAGGGAAGTGGTAGTTTCGATTCATCGTGCAAGAATGGATTTGTCAACTACTGCTTAGGGGGAGTGATTTGCTTCTCCTTTGTTGAGAGCGCACTGGAAGTGTGTGTTTAATAGAAAGTTTGACTATGACTTATTTAGCATATCTTGAATCAATTCATCTTTTCCCAAGTAACATCTGAGTGAGTAAATGAATAGTTAGTTTATTAACTTAATACATTTTGATTCGCCCCTTTAATACCCCATATAATAACTATTAAAATCTCAAACAAATTATATTTGAACCCATAACTTTAATAATACTTAAATTTAATGATAATAATAAATATATAAACACATTAAATTTTGAAACGACTACTACTTTCAGACAAATTTGTACTCTACATCTCATAAATATAACTCTGGAGTACTTGTTCTAATAGTTCGTGTGTGTAATACCTATTTACAAATAAAAAGGTATAGATCCATAGGACATACACCCTAGAATTTTGCATGTTAGCCCCAGGTATAAAGACGTAAGTCTCCGAAAAAAAAGTGTACACCTATGATTAATTTTTTTTTTATTAATTTAACAATATTTTTGTTGTAAATCATATTTTATTATTGTTGTAATGATACTTTACTTTATACTATTATATTTTCATTTTGTAATGACTTCTTCTAAAACTAGTTCTGGGAATGTGCGTTGCACGTTTCTTACAAAATACTCATATATAGATATATATATTGGATTACAAATGAAATTCTTTATCCATGTTGGGATATGGAGGAATGACATGATAGGGAATGGGTAGTTCAGTGGTGGGTGGATCATGCACGACATTCATATGTGACTGTTGTAAGTCTCCATCATTATTCTCATAATCTTCAAGAATGCCTAGGCCATGAATGTTAGGTTTTGAACTACAATAATTACTTCTTGATTCTCCATGAGTAAATTGAAGTTCAAGGAGTAACATTGCACACTCATTTCCAACAAGGATGTCAAGTTTGTGGTGGGGATCAAAGGGGAAGTTGCTAAAATGGTAGCTGCCCCTACAATTTGGGCATTTACTAGGTAGAGAGGGAATGTTTATTTCTGGTTCATCGTGCAAGATTGGATTTCTGAGCTAGTTCTTGTTTGTGTGATTTTCTTCTCTTTTATTGAGAGTGCAGTGGAAGTTTGGGTACTATAGGAAGTTGGGCTATGACTCATTATTTTAGCATATCTCGAATCAAAATATCTTTTCCTAAATTACATCTGAGTGATTTAATGGCTAATTCATTTATTAACATGACCCGTTTTGATTCGCGCATTTAATACCCCATGCAACCACTATTAAAATCTCAACAAATTAAATTTGAACCCATGATATTAATAATACTTAAATATAATACTAATAATGAGGATATAAACACAATAAGTTTTGAAATTACTTCTATTTTCTGTCAAATTTTAACTTACGTCTCATAAATATAATTTTGGAGTTCTTGTTGGTTTCTGTAATCTCTATGAATTTCCTTAAAAGAAGATGACAATTCACGTCACCAAAACTCACTATTTATGAGATACATAGTTCAAATTTGACCGAAAGTAAAGGCCGTTTCAAAATTTAATTCATTTATATCTTTTTATTAACATTATATTTAAGTATTATTAAATTTATGGGTTCAAATTTGTTGAGATTTTAGTAGTTGTTGTATGGGGTATTAGATGAGTGACTCAAAACGTGTCAAGTTAATAAATGAATTAGTCATTAAATGATTTGGATGTTACTTGGGATAAGATGATCTAATTGAAGATGTATTAAATAATGTGTAATAGCCCGACTTCCTTAAATGGCCAGACTTACACTGCACTATCAACAAATGAGAAACAAATCACTCCCCCTAAGTACTACTTCACAAATCCAATTTTTCATAATGAACCGGAAATATCCCTTCCCTCTCTATCTTGAAAACGCCCAAATTATAGGGGCAACTACCATTTGCGCATATGCCCTTTGATCCCACCACAACTTTGATATCCTGGTTGGTAATAAGTTTGCAGGGTTACTCCTTGATCTTAAATGTACTCATGGAGAATCAAGAAGTAATGACAGTAGTTAAAAACCCAACATTCATGGCCCATGTAGTCTCAAAGTGCATGAGAATGGCAATGGAGAGTTACAAGATGTCTTGCAACAGTCACCACTGAACTACTAGTTTCCTATCATGTCAATCTTCCATATCCCAATATGAATAAACAAGTCCTTTGCAATACAAAATCCTTACAATTATTTTGGGATAAACGTGCAATACACGTTCCTAGAACTAGTTTTAGGAAAAGTCATTAAAAATTGAAATATAATAGTATAAAGTATAAATTGTTGTAAAATGAATGTCCACATACATATATTTTGTGGTAAAATATATGTACACACTATCATTATATGTAAGATAGATATACACCTAACATACAGTGTGTTGTAATTTAACCATCCATCTATTATACTTGGTGGCCAATTATTTACACGGCAAATAGATATCAATGTATTATAATTGCCTCCCATGTGTATACATGTATATATATATCTTCTTGTTACAAAGTAAGAAATAAGGAAAGAGTAAGTGAAAATAAAAACATTCATTAATAGAGAAAAGATACTACTATTACCTTGTGTCTCTCTCTTTCTCCTTTTGTTCTTGTCATTTTATTATACTACATTTATTTTATAACACCTTATCAGTACGAGTCTCTTCATCTATGAGCATCTCCAGTAGTGCATTAGCTCAAACATAAATAGTATAGAGTATATTCTATTTTCCTACTTAAGTCTTGTTATACTTGATAATCTAAATTTGATGTGTACAGTGTAAATATCGTTAATATAATCATGGATTTTTGAGCTAAATATTGGAAGGATAATTAGTGCATTCTTGATTAATAGTCTTGTGGGAAACAATTGAGCTCACTGAAACTGTTAGAAGTCTAAAAGTGAATAACATGAATTTTTAATTTGGTTTTAAATGAGATATAGTTAATTTAAGGAATGCATATAAAAAAAAAAGGTATTGAAATTTCTTATGTTGACCTACATTAACTTTGATCAGCATCATTGATTATTTTTATACTTGTTTATCTTTCACTAGCTAATCATTTACTTCTTAAATTATTATAATGTGGCATATGTACTAGCATAACTTGTTTTTATAGTTACTTTAAGAAGGAAAGAAAACTAATATTTGAGAAGTATTTTATTTTCTTTTGAAATCATCAAAATCATTTTTCTGTCATAAAGGATTCTTGAAGAGGCAATCATATGTCCTTTAGGTTGACAATTATCAAATTTTTCAATGGTAAGCTAATATTATATTTTCTTTATGGTAAGCTTCCTTGATAATAATAATTACATTAATTCTGATTTGAATGTATCTACAAAAAGAGTACAGTAATTTCAGAAATCCATAAAATATATGCTAACATATAACCTATATGCCATTGAGAAAAATTGACATGATGACTTTATTAGGTCCATTTATCAAGTGTTTATTTAAATTTTAGATTTTGAGGTATCATTTTATTTATTTTGATGATTGGTGTTTACCTCTAGTTACTTTATCTTTGAATTGCAAACTAGCAAAAAATGAAGTTATTGTTGAGAATTAATTTGTTGGTCTTTCAATAAATGAATTATTCATAAAAATTTTAAGTTGAAAAATGGTATTCAGAGCCACCTATGAAAGACTAACTTTGCTTTGTTTAGCAACAGTAATAAATTATATATGATCTTTTGCAGTGTTATTATTACTAAATTATTTGTGCTATTAATAACAAGTGATGATATTTCAAAGGATCAAGGGTAAGTTTTATTTTTATTTTGGACTATATTTTATGTCATTGATTGAGAGTAAGACGATGAATTCAAGTTTCATCGCATCCAATGGGTAAGACATCGTGTAACACCTCAAACTACCATCAAGTTTTAATTTTGGGTCAACTTCAAACAATTATATCTTTTAGCACATAATGAGTTAGGTAGCCCATGAGGTATCAAATCAAAGGTTTTTGAGTTCTCTTTCCAACGCCACCAAGTTTGCTAAATTCCGAGCATTGAGCAAAATGTTATGGCTGTTTGAGTGAAACCTCTATAGTTAAAGCTTTCCATCCGTTTAAGGAAAGAGTATTTTTGTCTTTTTCTTACCCCAATAGGCCAACCCACGTTTTGCTAACTTAATGTAAGGGTCCAATAAGATACTAAGTTAACTTTTACATTCCTAAACACTTAGAATTCTAGGGCGATGTTTCAAGAAGAAGAAAAGAGGGTTTTCAAGTATTCATTCAAGTATTGAAGATTTCGCCCGTTATTTCAAAGAATGTGAGGTTTCTCATAGTGGTGGATTTGTTTGTCCACATGCCAATCATGTAATTATTTCATAAATTTGTCCATGAAATCATTTATATAGCGATTCTTAAAGAGTTCTTGAGTTTTAGCGTATTCATTAACAATACAGGTTTTGAGTTCTTGAGGTGAGGATCTTTCCAATGAGTGGTGTTTCTTGATAGAATTTGAGTGAGGTTTCAATGAATTTGTGTTGGATTTATGAATCAAAGAGAGTTCGGAAGAAATCAATCAATTCTAGATGAGTTAGGACCAGAAATTTAACAAGAAATTTGTTGGATTTCTTTGTCCAGGCAGGGGCAATGCACCACTAAAGCGCCAGGAGGGCTTGAGCCCTGCGCCTGCAGTGCGGCCCAAAGTACTCTCGGTACTCTTGGGGCTGGCACGATGCGTAAGTGATACGCCAGGGTCGCGTGGCCTTTTTCTTCTATGTTCTTTGTCCTATATGTGTTCCTTTGAATCGTTTCTTCGCTCTCTTATTGATCTTAATTGTTAAAGTCTTCATTAATCCTTTAGAGATCTTACATATTCTACTCAATGTGATTATTTACATTCCAAATTAACGTAATATAAGAGGAAAGTTCAAAGGCTCTATTTTCATAAAAACTGAAGAGCTTCAAATGTTTTACATATATATATATACTAGGTCTGACACACGTGCGTTTCACGTGAAAATCAAATCATGTACCACACTATTTTTAAAAATAATATGAATATTGCTAAATAAAAAATTAGTCACTCTTAAAATCTCTTACTTACACCTCTTAAATAAACTTTCTACTCCCTTCCCCATAGTGCATTACTTTGTTATTATTGTTTTATAGGTTTATTTACTTTTAATATAATATAATATAAATAAAAGTTGATAAAAAATATAAAAGATATACTAAATTGGATGTTTTAGCTGGAGTATTAGATTAATTTAACATTCATATTGTGGAGTGTTCTAATTTTACTAAACTTTGAGATTGTCAACGTTTGTAAATCAAACTTGAGGTTTAAAGAAGAGAAGAATAGAAAACATAAAAAACCGTAGTTTAAAAATGTGATAAAACCCCTCCATTTATAGTTAAAAATGTGTAGTATTAGTATGTGCATATTGTTTCTTATCATAGAAATATAGAAGATATACTAAATTGTGTGTTTTAAGAAGAATAATAATAATAATTAATTATTTTTAAATATAGTCTAAAAATTTGATGAAGCCCCTCTTTTTACAACCAACAAAGGGTAGTGTACGAAAACTGCTTGTGGTGCCTTATCAAAGAGAAGTCACAACCCTTTAGAAAAGTTACAACCTTTCAGAAAGGTCAAAACTCATCGAAAAAGTCATAACTCTTCAGAAAAGATGCAACCCTTTGGAAAAGTAACAACTCTTTGGAGTTGCAACCCTTTGGAAATGTCACAACTCTTCGGAAAAATTGCAACCCTATAGAAATGTCACTACCCTTCAAAAAGGTCACAACTCATCATATAAGTTATAATTCTTCAAAAATGTAACAACCCTTCAATGTGAAAAGTTGTCTGCCTTTAACATAATGTAGTTTAATAAACATAAATAAATATAATACAATATAAATATAGAAGATATACTACATTTGGTGTTTTAAGTTGGGGGTATTATAATAATTTAACATTTAAGTTATTAGTTTATTCTTTTATGGTAGTATAGATAAAAAAAAAAGATAGTTATAGATTGGTCTAATTTTAATTTGATATGAAATTTTAAAAAATAAAGAAGACATTTAATTTAAGGATCATATGTCGAATATAAAAATGTCTTTTAACTTTGTGGTCTTAAAGATGCGTCCTCACCCCCAAGAAAAAAGAACATTTTATATTAAACTAAATAAAAATAAAAGTACAACAAAAAAATTGAAAATGAAAGAGTAGTTATTAAATGTAGTTTGGATTCTTCAAACAAGTTTTTGATCAAATACTTTTTCTCCAATAGTTTGAGACTTTTCATATTCTTAAAACGAAGTTGTAATTTGTGCAACCGAAAATCATTAAACTTCTTGTCAAGTAAAAGTTCCTACAAAATATATTTTATGACTATGAAACTGAGTGCATATTAATTATCACGATACTCTTTTCGTTTGAAGTTGAGTTATTTCATTCTCCTTGTTGCATTAATTTTATTGATCTATCTAATTTACCCACAAAAAAATATTGTAATTGTATAATCGAACAACTCTCACAATCATCCTTGTTATAAGTAGAATAATAGAAAACTTACAAAATCCGTAGTTTAAAAGTATGAAAAGATGCTTATCATGTCTTTTCAGATAAGTCACAGCCCTTCAAAAAAATCAAAACTTTTCGGAAATGTCATAACTCATCCAAATAGTCACAACTATATATATAAAAGTCAAAACCTTTCGAAAAAGTCACTACCCATCAATGTGAAAAGGTGTCTGCTTTTAATATAATATGTGTATATAAATATAATATTAAATATAAAATATATATAATAAATTGGGTGTTTTAAGTTGGGGGTATTATAGTAATTTATCATTAATGTTAGGGAGTTCTTGCTTTTAACGCAGTATAATATATATATATATATATATATATATATATATATATACATGTACCTATGTTGATTATTGGGCTTGAAATATAAGTTCATGAGTGTATGTTTTAAGAATACAAATACGTCTAATGTTTTGAAAAGTACTTCAATAAAATAAAAAGTCATTTCTTATAACTTGAAAGTCCCATAAAAACTACATAGCCAACGTAGGATAAGACAATATTGATTCTTCATGACACTCCTTAGTGCCTCTGAGAAGGCCTATTGGATGGATCCATAGTCACAATATCATCCCATACCCTCGTAAGGTATAACGTCGGTGAAATGTTGTATCATTTCTAGGCTCATAATTATCATGACCTGAGCCTACACCCTAGACGTGGCCAGCACTCGAGAACCATTGTTTGTCCCCAATCGAACCATTATCCTGGCTGGCTACAATTGGAAGACTAACTCAAGCATACAAAAGCTTAAAACTGAATTAATTTCAATTAACTCAAATACTCAACCTTTTTTAAAGTCTGTACAATACTCAAAATATAAGTAAATACAGAAACTCCTCAACTTTATCTATCTCTAAAGACTCTACTATTACAGAAGGATATCAAGACAACACCCACAACATCTCAAAACTACTAACTTTAAGAAAAAGGTGAAGTCCTATGAAATATAAGAAGGTTCATCACGGCTAACTGGAATATCACATGACTTTAAAGAACCACTTGTTGATGATCCTGAATACTTGTACATGTATCATGAAATGATGCAGGACAAATGACTCAATACGTGGAATGTACGAGCATGTAAGGAGATTTCTAAAGCAATAACATAAGCTTGAACCGATGGAAAACAAACATACTTACCTCTTCTCAACTTACTCAACCCAAGTAACCTCAACTCAAGAATTATAGTTCAACTCAATAACAAGATACTCAACTTGTGAAACATAGTTCAACTCAACTCAGAGAAAATAGGGCTTAACTCAATATATAGAGACTCAAATATCAATATTGAAGACTAGATACTTAACTCTGAATAAAGCAACAATAAAAGATGCAATTTATTGAAAGCTTTAAAAAATAGTGGATAGCAACTCATTGTATTGAAGAATACATAATAACTCAGTTTGTATATAAAAATACACTTTAACTCTGAGGGAGATTCTCTAACCGACAACCATCACAATGAGCTATGTGATGATAGTTGGTCTAGTCCACGCTGCCAGAACTATCCTATACTTTGTCAGGGTAAAGAACCT
>JAJOOR010000182.1:0-17008 GCA_036250505.1 Solanum acaule
TTCCACTTTGGAAAGGAAATATATATATATATATATATATGTATATGCATATATCTATCCATTTACAAATATATTTACACACATATATATATATACATATATACACGTATATGTATATGTATATATCTATGTATATATGTATATATATATATATAACACACATATATATATGAGCTATATTAATTAAAAGTAAAAGAATCTTCACATATAATTTATTTGTTATTTGTATAAAAAAACAATAAATGAAATGAGCAAAAAAAAATTGAGCAAAGTTAGGGAAAGAATATCAAATTAATTTGAGGCACATCTCTATCAAATTTGAATTCAATATAATCATTTTCTTTTAGTGGGATAGTACATTTGAGGGCACATTTTTATCAAAATTTTAGAGGAGGGGATCAAAAGTAACCCTAATTTTAGTACCCTTATACAATCCTCTTGTTGTTCTCTCAAGATTTTTTGTAGCAGCTGTGAGGTTCAAGAATAGCTCTTTTTTCAGTATTACTGTTTTTGGCAAAGCTTGATTCTTACGGTGTTCGATAGTTGTCACAGGTGGATTCTTCATTGCTGTTTGTTTCAATTCTGTATACTAGGTACGAACTTGGCCTAGTATTTTGTTTTATGCTGTGAATGTATACAATTTTTTGATCTTTTATATAATTTGAATTTTGAATGTTACTTTAAGCAGACCGATTTGTTATTTTTTTGTTTTAAGGTGATTGATAGATTATTTGCCTAATATAATTGACTATGGAGTTCTAGATATGGTATTAGATATACTTGATAGATTTGGTATAAGATTTTCAAATTTTTTTCAATCCCAAGAAAGAAAAATCCTAAAATTTTTATCAACAAATGATGATCTCCGATATGATAGGGTTAAGGATGTAATCACGTCAGAGATTAGAATGAGCTTTGATATATAAAAATAAAATTGGTAGAAATTTTTATAGGTGAAGCAAATCAAACCTATTTGTATATATTCTTGGTTAGATGAAGTTACATTGTGTAGGTTTTCCATTGTATAAAAGGATTGAATGACAAACATGGACTATGATGTAGTGGTGAGACTGCTTCACTCTTAACTAGAGGTCTTGGGTTCGAGCTTTAGATATGGAGAAATACCTGTTGAGAGTTTCACCCCCGAATGGGCTCTGTAGTGGATGGTCCCGATTTAAAATATATATAAGAATTTTTCTCCATATCCAGGGCTCGTACCTAGTGTCCGGAGCCATTTAAAAATACAAGGAGTCTATCCATAATTAAAAATAATAGTTTAGGTAAATTTAGTGTAATTTATTCTTAATTTGATTATTGAAAACTTGTTTAAACCAGTCTTTCCATACATAGTCCGGATTAGATATATTACTTACACTTTAAGAGATTTTACAAAAAATCATGTAAGGACTGCAAGGTTATCTCTACTGAGTATCTAACAACTCAGCATGATCTCCTGACAATGAATTTAGATATTTAGAGGAAGAGGAAGAAGTGGGTCATGCATGATCTATTGAGGCAAGTGGGTTGGCTTTACTATTACTAGATCTCAAAGATATGAGAGAAGTTGATGGTGATGGGGGCTTGGGGGAGTAGTAGGGATACTAGCAGTATATAGGATTGGACAACTAATGGCATTAGAAATATATCTAGATAGATGTTCAGAGTCTCGAGGGGTAACATTGGTGATTATTAAGGGGATTGGTGGTGCAGTGAAGTGTTCTAAGGAAAAATGAAATCCAAGAAGATGGATTATAAAGAGTTGATGAAGAGGAAAAAAGAGAAAATATGGAGAGATATAAGTAGGTAAAGAAGGAGGTTAGTTAGCGATTACAACGACTAAAATACCAATGTTTGTTCTTTCATCATAATGATGAGGATAAAAAGTTATATAGGTTGAATGAGTGTTCCTGACATAGACTAAGTTAAGTGCATTAAAGGTGAGGAAGACAAAGTATTAGTGGAAGAGATTCACAATAGACGAAAATGATATACATACTTCCATAAACTTTTGAATGAAGAAGGATGCATGAATATTTTGTTGGGTGATTTAGATCACTCTAAGAGTCATTGAGATTTTTAGATATTGTAGGGCTATCAAGTTTGATGAGGTTAATTGTAAGACTAGAAGGGGGAGAGCAATTAGGTCAGATAAGATTCCAGTGATTTTTTTAAGGGCATAGATTTAGTAGGTACTGAATGACTAACTAGGTTTAAGGCTGGGCACCGGACCGGAATGGGACCACCGGACCGAAACAAACCGGTACCGGATCGGAACGGGACGGTTTGACCGGGTTCTTGACCGGTATCGGGATGAACCGGACCGGAACTACCGGGATGGAGGCTCAGTTCCGTCCCGTCCCACTATATATCGGGATAGAACCGGGACGGACCGGAATGGACCGGAACGGAACGGGATGGGATAAACGGGACGGCACATATAGCTATTTCAAAAAATAATTATTTTTTTTGAGTTATTTTGAATTACGAAAATACGAATGTTTTTTTTATTTTTCTAAGTTATATTAGTTTATAGTATTTAAGTTTTAAAATTTATAATACTTTTACTTAAGTTTATTTTAAAGATATTTTTTTAATTTTTACGTATATAAGTTTGTGAGTTAAGTTTAATAAAGTTTTTTTTTTTAGTTTATGAGCTTATGTAGTTATGTTATAAGTTTTAAAGATTTGAATCTTTTGAAGTTTATAAGTAATTAAGTTATACTTATAACTTGTAAGTTAAATAACTTAAGTTTGTAATTTTAAAAAAATTAAATAAACAAAAAAGAAATGCTAATAAAAGTAAATAATGACAAAAATATTATTTTTTATTTTAATTAAAAATGATTTACCGGGACCGGACCGGACCGGAACGGAACCGGAATGAATCGGGATGAACCGGTATACCGGTACCAAATCATGGTACCGTTCCATTCCGTGTACCGGTTCAATGTATCCCATCCCGTCCCGAATACTACCGGACCGGAATAGACCGGAATGGTACCGGTACAACCCGTTCCGGTGCCCAGCCTTAACTAGGTTATTTGATATTATTTGAATAGGACGTGAAAATTGTTTGAAGAATAGATGGAGTACAATGATCATGTTGTACAAGAATAAGGGTGATATCAGAATTAAAATAATGCCACGACCCGATTTCTCGAGTCATGATGGCACCTACTATAACCCATCAATAGGTAAGCCAACCCATAACCCGGAACAACAAGTAATGGGTCTGAGGCAGAAACTAAACAAGAGTAGGCAAAATTTAAGATAACAACATAAATAGGCGAAAGCAAACCAAAACATATACACAAATAAAGATCCCTCCCAGAACCTAGAAGTCACTAGTACAGAGCTACTAACAAAACGAGTACAAATCCCAAAACTGGACCACAGAAACTGGATTGTCTCGAAAGGTAAAAGAAAAGTCTATATACACAGATGGAGACTAAAATAGTACAAAACGCCGTGTGCTCATCCCCGTCTCTGGATCAGACTACTCCAAACTGGATCAACGCTGACCACTGGTGCTCGGACCTGCATCACGAAACAGATGCAGAGCGTAGCATGAGTACCAAAACAACAGGTACCTAGTAGGCATTATAGGCCGACTGAACTTGAAAATTAAAGGCAATATGAAAAGAAGGAATAACACAAACCGAAGTCAAGAATGAAAATTTAATTAACAATGGAATGCACACGAGTGCATAAAGAACTAACTAAAGTAATATATAAGCTAACTACACCTAACTGGACCCCATAAGCCCAGAAGGTACATTCGTGCGCAAGTTAAATAAAAACCCGAACGGACCCCCATAAGCCCGACGAGTACACATAATAACTATAACTAAAGAGAATTGCATATAAGAACCCAAGAACGGAGAACATCGAACCAGAACCTCAACCCCAATTAGTAGAATCTAACAGTACGGAGGCCGGACCTCGAACCGGATGCTCACCAAAAGGACCCAAGTAACCAATCACAAGTGTCAAGTGTCTGAGGCCGAAACTCTAACCGAATGCTTTATATAAGTATCTGGGCAATAGAGTCCCCGGATGCTCCATATAAGTATTTGGGCAATAGAGACCGGACCTTAAACCGGATGCTCCATATAAGTATCTGGGCAATAGAGATCGGACCTTAAATCGGATGCTCTATAAAGGTGCCAATGTAGCTGCTTAAAGAGTCCTAATCGATCCATGCTCAATAAATGTCTGTGGAGCGCCATCCACACTTAGCCAATCAATGTAAGTCCTTGGAACTGAATTGAAAATCAAATTCAAGTCGCGAAGCAGAATTAGTGTCGCCGACGTAACTCGTGAAGCCGTAACATCGGGGAAAATAAGGATAGCTATCGTCAGAGCAAACGTATCGCCTAACTAAGGCCCAAACTATCAGACTCAAGTCTGCTACACTAGTCTACAAGGATCTAAGCCGGCCAAGCGACGTCGGGGTAAAACTAAGGCCTATCGGATCCGAATCATGTATTTCTAAGGCAAGCCCTACTCAAACCTAAACTAAGGCCCAACATGCTTCAGATAAACAGTAATCAAGCATTCAAGCACTCCACATAGCAATGAGGGTCAATTAGTAACACATAACATGCTCACAGTTACCCGATAATTCTCGAAATATGTTGAAAACATAATTTTTAAACACCTATACGTGATTAAATAACTACCCAACCCAAATCTCAACTAATCAACATGCATTCACATTCTCGAGCTCAATCTAAGAGAGGAAAACCGTAGCCTACCTGTAGGCCGATCACACGCGCTCCAAAATCACTTCTCCGAAGCTTTCCCTTCCCGAACGGCCTCGAAACGCTGCCCCGCTATCAAAAATAGAGTCACAACGTTATTACGGTTGTTTAGACACCAAAATCACAACAAATGGTGACGGGTCAATTTTGGAGTCAAAACGGGAATCGTGGGACCCGCACCGAACTGTCCAAATTTGACTCCGTCAAGATACCCTAAACAGCACCCCAAACTTGTGTTCCAAAATGGAACACAATTCGGGGCTCAAAACGCAGCAAAATCCAACAAGCAAGAAAACCACACTTTAATCAACTTAAAAGAAAACATTGCAGCAGTCTAAACTCGAAATCTACAAGGATATAATGGTGCCCAATACTCTTTGAATACTCTACAACGAAGCCAAGACAATTTCCAACACATAGGACTTCGAATCACCCAAAACCGAGCTAAAATGAGTGAGATATGACCAAAACAAGGATGCCAAACACAAAAATTCGAAAAAGGGTACAGCAGTCAGGTTTATCGCGAAAATTACCTCGAACAACGTGTATCCAACAACTTTCGAACACTCTACAGTGAAGCCACCAAAAATACGAAGCTCCCACAATTTGAATTGCCTAATTCAGATGAAAGATGAGAGAGTTATGAGGGTTTTAAAGATTGGAAAATGTTGCTGTTATTTCTGCATTTATAGCAGATTTTCAGCAATAACTTTCCAAAACTAAAAACTTCGACGGGGTGCTCCGATCTTGTTCAGAACCCCGTGCACGCAAACAAGCTATGCAACCATACCAAATTTGATATTCCGGACTCAATGGCACAGTCAAAATTTTCATACGAAGTCATCTTGACAAAAAGTGGGTCCCACACTCAAATGTCATTTTAAGTAAAAAACCACAAAAGAGCTCCGAAAAATATCAAAAATCTCGAGACATAAAAGAAAGGTCAATCTAGACCAAACTTGACATTCCGGAGCTAACCGTGCTGACGGAATTATCATCCGTGCGCGTTCACTCAGAATGTTGACTAAAGTCAAACTTAGGCTTAAACTTAAAGTTAAAACGCCTAATCGCACCGACTCATACTGAAAACCTCGGGAGTCATGCCGACCATGCTACTACTCTAAAATGACCCTTCCGAAGCTGATGGAATCGTCATAATTGGATTCCGATGTCATCTTCTTGAACTTTTGTTCGAAAATGATCGTTCAAGGTTCATAAGCTCCAAAACACTAAAACTCACACTATAACCAAACGGACGACCAGGTGACCAAACTGTCAGTCCCAGCAAGTCATAAATGACTTGGGGTCGCTACAGAAACGCTCTAAATGACACAGAAGTCAAGACACAGAAATGACCAGGAGGGTCATTACAAATAACAATTATATTAAGTTGCTACACCATACTATGAACGTTTGAGAAAGTGTGGTGGAGATAAGGATGAGGAAATGTGTAGCTATTACCGAGAATCGATTTAGGTTCATCTGTCATGTTCTAAAGCCAACTCAGGCAACAATTATTCGATGCTAGTGAACTGCACCGATAGCATCTTATAGACATGATAATTCACCCAATTTCCCCATTTATTAGTATTATACTTATATTAATAATGCACATTTAAGTTCTAGACAACTAATTACAATATAAAGAATAGTATAAATGATGTGATAATTTGTCTAACAAATAAACATGGCAATGTGCCTCCAATAAGTGAAGCAATAACTTTATATAGTGCCCATGACACTTTATTTATCTATGCTTCTATTGAATCTCCACTAATTTGATTTCTTTGTCCTTAATTTCTGGACATTCCAATCAAGAATTGCAATCGGCTCCTTTTCATAATATAAATCCTTGTCTAGCACTATCGAGGCCCACTTGATAATATAATCTCCATCCCCATAGATTCTTTTTAGCATGGACACATGAAAAATTGGATGAACCTAAAAAAAAGTTGGGTGGCAAGCCTAACATGTAAGCTACTGAACCCACACCGTTAAGAACTTTTAATTAACCAATGTAATGAGGGATAAGCTTACCCTTATTAACAAACATCATCACCCATTTCATTAGTGACACTTTCAATAGAACTTGCTCACCAACCTGGAATACCATATCTCTTATCTTACGATCTATATACTTTTTTTGTTTGCTTTGAGCTGCCAACAACTTGGTTTGGATACCCCTTACTTTTTTCTGAGCTTCCCTCTCCAAGTCTACGCTCAAAGGCTTCACATCACCAATCTCAAACCACTCTATGGACGATCTACATTTCCTCACACAAAGTGTCTCGAATAATGTCATGTTTATATTGGAGTGATAACTATTGTTATAAGAGAATCCATATAACAGTTGAAATTTATCCTAATGTCCCCCAAAATCAATCACTCATACTCTCTATATGTCCTCTACCACCTGAATCATCCTCTCCGACTAATTATTACCTCACCTACCCTGTGGGCGTCCTCTGTCATTACCACTTCCACCTACTGGAACTACAACTATAGTCTGTTTCTGTATCGGGTTACCTACCAATTTATTAGGGAATTCCCTCTCAACTCACCATAGTTGAAGAATTCTCGGTCAAGTGAGGACGTTTTGGCTGACAAATAAAAAGCTTTTTGATCACCCTGAGCTAGAGACTACTATGTGGCCCCTAAATAACCACCTATAAAATCTAGTAAAGTTGATTGAATCGGGCGAGCTAAATACATCTACTGACCAGGACCCTTGGAATAAGAACCACAAAAAGTTTTCCATATTTTTGAACCTTTTAGTCAATGCCTTGCCTTGCCCAACCTGCCTAACTCCTTTCATTTTCGTCACATAGTCGGTCACTTCATTGTAGTTCTTTCCTACAGAAGTCATGTGCATAAATAACACTTGCAGCTCAGAACTCAAGCCCTTTACAAACAAACAATTCTTTCCTCCATAGTGCTCATAACTTGAGAAACGTAGAAAGACAAGTCATGAAACTTAGCTCATATGTTAATACAGATATGTTGCCCTGTTTAAGAGCCATAAACTCATCTTTTTTATGATCTTTGAGAGTTTGGGGTACATACTTTTCCAGGATCTGTGTCCAAGTCAACGGAGGCAGAACTGATGAATGACACTCCACATAATCCATTTATCACAGCTTAACATCACCCTATAAATAAAAGGTAATAATTGCTACCTAATGTTGATGTACAATACCTAATTTTTGTAGTCTCATAACAGTCCGAAATGAACTCAAAAGCATCCTCACTCTTTGTATCATGGAACATTGGAGGCTTCAGATTCAGAAACTTATTCAATAGTTTACGCTTAGTTCTAGTCATAATGGGACCTAATACCGAACGAAAGAAGGCCTTTGTGCCTGAAACTTCATCCATTTTGAGAGATGTAGCAGCAATATGATGGTACCTGGAACCGAAATAACTGACACAATAATAACTGATGTACCTATCAATTCACTCAAAAAAATACATTTGCTGAAGAAGACATAAGGGGAAAAGTTATACCCCAACCTGTGTTTCCACCTCCGGCCCAACATCCTTCTCAATTTCCACCTCAACCTCTTATTCACCATGATCCTGAGGTAGGGTAAGAGTTGTCGTCCTTAGACCAACTACTTCCCTAGCTCCACCCCTAAGAGGTGTCACACTCTATATACCTCTCATTTACCTCACCCATTCACTGTCGATTCCACCGATGGAACTAGTACTCTAACTCCATTATGCGGAATATCAACTATCTGTAGACAGAAGAATGAAAGAGTTTAGATACTAATTAGAATCAAGTTATAGCAGAAGAAAAGAAGAGAGAAGAGAAATTTCTTAAAGTCATGTAGCCTCCTAAAGAAAATACAGACGTCTCTGAACTGTTTCGCAAAACTCTACTAGACCTATTTTTATATGATGAAATCAACGAACCTAGGGCTCTAATACCAACTTTGTCACAATCCCGACTCACCGTGAGTGGCACCCATACTTATCTCTAGTGGGAGAACCAACTTATTACTAACATGCAATCCATTAAATAATAATAAATAAATATTTTTTAATACCAAAAACATCTTTATTAGAAATAAACTCGAAGCCTTTAAACAACCGTAGAATAACTCCCTAGAAACTGAAAGCCATGTATCAAAATTCTACATAGTCTAGAGCAAAGGGAACAAACCTAAAAACATGAAAGCAAATCTAAAGAGACTGAGTTTGAACAAATGGACAACAACCTGGAAAAGGTAGCTCACCCTTGGATTCGATTAACAGTGGACTCATAGTTGAGGTCGTGAAGTAGCTGCCTGAATATGTCTTGTACTCAACCAAAAAAGAGCAAGTGTAATATCAGTACACAACTACAGTGTAGTATCAATACACAACTACAATACAAGTGTACTGGTAGGATCATCGATTAGTTCCAAATGTATGAATGTAAACACATAACTAACATATAATAAGGAAAAGAAAACACAAACATCAACCAAGTCAACAATACAACAAGACTCTCAGTCATTAAGCCTGAACTTAACAATTACATAAAGCATGTCCCACATAATCACAAACAAGTATGATTCACTCTAGGAACCAACAAACAAGTGAATACTTAAACATGTACCAAGTGTGATACTCGATCCAAACCATTAATATCCCGTATCAGGAAGGTATCCGAGCCAACTATTAGTAATTATACTGTTGTGGTACCCGAGCCAACTATATAGATATGTTGTACCAGGCGTCTTATCCAAGCCAACTGTTAGTCACACAAACACACTTATAAATACAAGTAAACAAAACACCTTCATTACATAGATTGTCAGCAACCTATCATTTCACATTCAACCCTTTTGTTGTCCCCATTATGCATCGGATAAGTTTCACTATAGAGACAATTAACTAGCATGGATAAACTTGGAAAACAACAACCATCACCCACATCGAATCAAGCCTTGGAAGCTCTATTAAATCTGAGTCATTCCATTTGTTATGAATTCTGACTTGTTCTAGGTCTACAAATAACAATATAACACCAAATTAACCCAACATGACCTAATTATATATGGATTATAACTTAATCCAAACCCTAAGCCATTTTATGGTCATCCCACCCTAAACAAAGGGTTTCTCCATCATTAAATCAATCAAAACCTTGCCCCAATGCAATTATCATAGGTTCTACAGCCTAAGAATCGAATTACCAAGCTAAGAGAGAAATTAACTTACCCGTATCGATAATCACAATGAAAGACCGAGAAAAATTTATCCTAGATCACCCTTGCTCATCCTAAAATATGTTTACAGAAATAATGAGTGATTTTGGGAAATTTACTACAAAATTCGCAAGGAACCCCGCTAGCGACCCCAATCCGCCATAGCACCATCGCCGTAGCGGGATCACCCACTGTAGCGGCAATTAATCGATCCCGCTATAGCAGCGTGGTACTCCAACGGTTTGTATGGGAGTGAAACTCAAAATTCTCTCCAAAAGTCCTTATTTTGTAACACAACTTCGAATCTTGACGTTCCAAACTAACTTATTCAAGCTAAGTTTGATATCGGGTGTTCTACTCACCCAAATTAGATTCCAAAAAGCCCTATGGATTCCTTAGTGACTAAACTAATAGAAAACCCAACCAAAGCTTAGACATTTTACCTAATACTTTTTCGGATTGCCCTAAACCTCACCTTGCTCAGATTTGGTCTAAGACTGGCCTAGCCTAAAATTTTCAACTCGCCCAAAAGCTCTCTTACCTAATTTCTTTCATAATTGGTTTACCCATAACCATTGGAAGGATCATTATAGTTAAAGAAATCAACTCACTCAATTTCCACGTGAGTTCGACATTATAGTTAAAGAAATCAACTCACTCGTATACGGCCCATATACTAACTCTATATGTCAACAAATGACTATCCCCAAATTTCAACTATCTAAATCTCCACATACAGTTGATATGCAGATCGTATGATTCATCATGGCTCAGGTCAAATCATATAAAATTTAACAGTTCAAATCTACCTCAAATTTTTGTAGTGCTACATCATTTTGGGATGTTCGACTACATAAGTCATACATATGGTTAGGAGATTGATAGAGTAGTATAGGGAGAGAAAGAGGGACTTAGATAAGCTTACGAAAAAGTCCTTAGGGGGTTCTACGATAGAGTAGTATAAGAAGAGGAAGAGAGACTTACATAAGCATACAACAAAGTCGCTAGGGATTTTAATTTATGGAGATGTTTGGATGCTAAAAGTGTACTTTTCACATAAATTAAGGCAGTTAAGGATATGTACAATGGATCCAAGACCTGAGTGAGAATAATAGGATGAGAGTCGAAGCATGTTCTAATCATGATGGGATTGCACTAGGAATCGCTCTATCCCATTTCTAGCTTCATTGTGATTGATGAAATGATGTGATGTTTCCAAGTAGAGGTATCATGGTGTATGCTATTTGCAAATGACATAGTTTTGGTCAATGAGAAACGTAGAAGAATTAACGACAGGTTGGAGGTTCGAGACAACTTTGAAGTCTAAAGGGCCGGATACTCAAGTCATCTCCAAAAAAGGAAGTTTTAAGAATTTGTGTCAATAATCCAAGGAAATAAGGAGATTGATGATGTTATTACACATCATGGAATGAGGTGGATGAAATAAATGCTTGCATATGATGTTTAGGTGATAAGTATGCTCCACCAAGCCTTAAATATAAGTTTTATAAAGTAATGGTAAGACCAACTATGTCATATGATGGTGGAGTGTTGACCGGTCAAGAATTTGCATGTTAAAAAAATGAGAGTAGCAGAAATAACGATGCTGAGATGGTTCAAACACATGAAGATAAGATATATAGATACTCTAGTGAGGATGTGTGAAAGGTTGGCTATAACAAGTATTTTCTTGGATGAATTTTAAGAACTTTGAAGTGAAACTAAATATACAATTATGATATCAATTCAGTTATTAGAAGTTATTAAACTTATTATGCGGTTAACAAAGTCAAAACTGTCCATTTTTTTTAGCCTGTTGTTCAAACTTACAAAAATTTATTTATTCTAAAAATATCTTCTTCTTTTTTTGGTTGTAAGTGCTTTTTAGAAAAAGTATTTCTCAAGAGAATATGAGTAATTTGTTTGTTTTATTTTTTTTAGTTCTTTTTTTAAAAATGTCTTTTATTACAACTCTTTAATTTTAACTTTTCACATATTATGCTTAAGACCACAAAATTAACGTACATTTTCATACATTCCATTATCTTTAACCTATCACAAAATTCAAAAAAAAAAAACTTTGCTTTTTTAAACTCTGTGTCCACATAAAAAAAATTGAAACATAGGTTTAAAACAAAAAATTAACTTGTGGGCTTATAAAGTTTGTCTTTTTCTTACAAACTTGTAAAGCTGTCTTTGTGTAAAGGCCAAAAATGAAGTGCTAACTGCTAAGTTGCCTTTTTAGCTTTTCCACTAATAGTTTCTTTTTTTAGTCTATGGGCATTTTCACATTGTTGCCTTCAGGTTCTGTTGCTTCCTCTGCATTCACACTTTTTACTCACATTTTTGTTGGCAAGTAATAGGAAAAATGTCTATTATTGTGTAGGTGTTAAGTTTCTGAATTTCTGTCAGTTATACTTTTAAATTATCAAAAAATGATCATACTCTCGAAACCCCTTTAACTTTGAAAATGCACATCTGGATAGCTTAATTTGGTTTAAGTTGACCTCGTAAACACGCCCAACTTTGAGAATAGACATCTAGAATGTACCTCTCAAAGGTGTCTAGATGTGCATTTTCAAAATGCACGCACCTGTGTCAAGTTGAAGTATCTCGATGATCACAATGAAAATTGGAGTGAAGACCTAGTTAAAGTGTCGATCTATGTATTATGCCTTCTTTTAATAATTGTAGTCACCTCAACTTTTTTTTTCTAGTATACTTGTCACCTTTCACCTAATTAATACTTTTTTACCTTGCTGAGGATTTTGAACCCTGGTGTCAAGGGAATCTTAGTAGTTTAGTTGAATTTGATTGACTATCTGAGCTTTCACCTTGTTGGTGAGGGTTCGCTTCTCCACCTTGTCTCGTGTCTCCCATAATTCACTTTATGCTTCACATGTAATCAGGTAACTCTTCCCATCAAGGCTTCGTAAGATTGGTTGTTCGTTACATTTGATTCGAACAATGAAGGGGTAAATTATGCCTCGAGTCTTAGCACTTTGCTCACAAATAGTAGTAAAATGTTTGTTCATATCCAACCTTTTGTCTATTATTTGTTAATGTGTTGTATTTAGTTGGTTAGCTTGCTTGTAATACAGTTTCGTTTTTCTGTTATTGTAACTATATGAATTTTTTCCAGGATGGGAGGAGGGAGAAGAACCGAAACCTTTGTACGTGATTCTGCATCATCATCATCAACCAACCAGAGAAGCAACTCTGGAGGATTTAGATATTTGACTAAAAACCAACTTGGCGGCGTAATCTTTGGCTGCACAGTGTCTACGATGAATGAGTGTATACGAAATCAACTATTTGGTTAGTTATTTCGTTGCTAAGCATATATATATGGTTTACTAATTAGTATTAGATGTCCTTTTGGCTGTTTTATGTGAGCTGAATTTTGTTATAATCTTTCCTTTTTTCGCGTAGGTTTGCCTGCTCCACATATTTCATATGTGAAGAATATAGATCCTGGTCTGCCATTGTTTTTGTTCAACTACAGCAACCGAGAGCTTCATGGTATCTATGAAGCTGCAAGCTCGGGAAGAATGAACATCAACCCATATGGTTGGACATTAGACGGTTCTGGAAGAACCGAATATCCTGCACAGGTTTAATTTCATGTTTTCTTCATATGTGGTTTATTTGATTGTGTTAATACTTTCTTTTTTATGCTTTTTTTTTTTTATAAATGAAGGTTCAGGTGCGTCTGCGTCTGCACTGCAGACCGTTGGCTGAGAGTTTGTTTAAGCCTATAATACAGGAGAACTATTACCATGATCAGCGTCATTTCACGTTTGAGCTAGATCATGTTCAAGCGGGAAATTTGATCTCAAAGTTCTCATCTTCTTTATTGGCTCCAATCAGAAGCATACCGCAGAATGCACCAAATTGGAGAAGTGTAATGCAAGATGTAGTTTTAAGAAATAGGGAAGAGAATGACAAGGGGCGATACGCTGGAGAAAGCAGTAGATCAGGAGCCTCTATAAATAGGCATATTGTAGAGCAGAGCACTATTGCAGTGACGAATGCTACTAGACATGATGTAAAGAGTGGGGAAGAAACTTTTCATCAGACAGATCAGATACTAAGAGAGGTACAGAATGGCGAAACCTCATCTGACTTGGTTGGCTATCCTGCTGAGTCAATCTTCCTAATCGGAGGATATGATGGCGTATCATGGCTAACTGCCTTGGAGTCATACTCACCATCAAATGATGTGGTGAAGTCTTTGAAGCCAATGCACTCAATCCGATCATATGCCGGAGTTGCAGAACTCTGTGGACAGCTGTTTGTGTTTGGTGGTGGCGATGGTGGAGCTATTGGAGCCGGAAGCTTGTGGTACGACACAGGTATATACACCCCCTAACACTCATTGCTCCTTTGTGCCACTTTTTCTACTTTCTTAAATTTCTCATGCTGATGTTATGTTGCTTTTGTGCAGTTGTATCATATAGACCAGCAACTAACATGTGGACTCTACATCCCCCTTTGAAAACGAAAAAGGGCGCTTTAGCTGGTGCTACTTGGAAAGACAGAATCTTTGCAATTGGTGGAGCAAACGTGATGGACTGTTTTTCAGAAGTTGAGATGTATGATCCTCAATTCGGATGTTGGTTTAATACAAGGCCAATGTCACAAAAGGTTAGCTTCAACCTCCTTGTATTTGCATGTATCAGTAATTATTTGTTTCAGTAACAACATACTACAATTTGAAAACTTGAGTAATTCGCAATGAGAAAGCTTTTACTGTTAACTTTGTCTTCTATGTATACGTATTTGCAGCGATCTTGTCTAGCTGCAGCAGAACTCAATGGTGCATTATACGCTGTTGGTGGATATGATGGAAGCAATTACCTTGCGTAAGTTCCAATCTGTTGTACTTGTTATGCTGACTATGCGTCTTTTAGCCATAGGAACTCTGTCTCTCATCTCTTTTCTGATAACATTTTACTACAGGACTGCTGAAAGATTTGATCCAAGAGAACGTTCGTGGGCAACAATAAGAAGTATGAGTACGAGAAGAGGATGTCATACGTTGACTGTGTTGGATGAGAAGTTGTATGTTATCAATTTTTCGTGCTTTTTGATTGCATATCTAATAATACAATGCATCCAAAAGTAGTCGAAGGGGGCTAGGACCGTGTGCTATATATGCATTATTGCGTATCTCAATATTGTTATTTACTTTTAGCTTCACAACTGCTATGCAGATATGTACTTGGTGGGTATGATGGGTCTACAATGGTTCGTAGCACTGAAATATATGACCCCCGTCTTGCAACATGGATGGTTGGTGAGCCAATGGAACTCGCGAGAGGTTATTCAGCTGCTGCTGTTCTACAGGACTCTATTTATGTGATTGGAGGAGTTAAATCTAATGAGGAAATTGTAGAGGTGGTACGTATAACATCTTTTTAGTTGTTTTATTCATCATCCTTGGTTAGTTTCCAATATATGTACATGTACGTGTTGCTCTATACAAGCTAACTCTCCGATTATGATTGCAGATTGAATGTTACAAGCCCGGTGTAGGCTGGAAAACACTGAACTTGAAGGGAATTGGAAGAAGGTGCATCTGCTCAGCTATAGTCTTAACTAATGACTGAGCTCTGCCTTTCGAAATACAGAACTGCATATTCTTACTCATCGTTTGATCGATAAGTTATACTGTTTGAGATTTTTGCAATTTTTGAAGCATAAAAGCAGTACTTTTTTAACATGACAGTACAATTTAGACATATTTTGCATAGGATTTCACTCTAATGGAAACTTTAGTTTCTTTTACAATATTATGCTCAACGAAACGTTGAGCTGAAATTAGGCAGGGTCTCAAATCCTATGGCCAAACGCGTAGTTAGAGTTTGGAGAATTTGGTAGCCATTGTGGTATCGTAGACCTTGAGAAAGAATCGAGTTCTGGGAATGGAGAATCTGTTCTGGCATATGCCGCCCAGTGTTGCTATGAGTTTTCTCTTGACATCTGAGTTAATGCCACCCATGGATACAATCTCAGCAAATGCAGCTGGCTCTTTGTTACCTCCAAATGATATGTCTACTGATCCTTTCAGTACAACCATCACGAACTGTCAAAGCACGTACATAAATGTTAAAACACGGAATATATAATATCATCTTTTTCCTTGTTTTGTTACTAATTCTGGATAAGTTATACCAGGATCAGTAATCAGTATCGAGATAAGTTATCGCTATCAGAAGGTGGAATATTAGTATCTCTTCCTTAAACACTTTGCAATTTTAGACTTCATCACCCAAGGATTTCTTCTCTTTATTTTCAGTCATTTCTTCAACAATTATTTTACAAGTAATGCTCATAAACTCAAGAATGCTTCAATCATTTTTTTCTTTTCTTTTATTTGTTTTCCCAGAGATTTTGCACTAGTCACCCTCGACTCAAGTGAGGTACACAATATCCTTGGTAGGACCAAAGCCAATATTTTAAGCATACTTCTGAATTAGCCACCCTCAACTTAAGTTTTTAAAGCTTGGTTGAGGTGCACAATATTCACAAGGGACCAGGGCCAAAACAGAGTTTTCACACTTTTCTTCATTCTTTACACATCAAGCATTTTCACCTTTTTTTTTTCTTCCACCAATGTTTCCAATTTTTTTTAAAAATTTTTTTTTTGGCTTTGGAGATTAACTTGCAACTTTAGCAATTCTTGATTTCCTAAGTTGGTTTTGAAGATTTTTACTTTGAAATTCAAGTTGAGATTTTGGGTTTCTTCTACTTATTACGTAAGTTCATGATTTCTTCATCTAAAAATATGAATTGTGTTCTTGCTACTATGGGTAACTAAATCCACAATTAGGGTTGTGGGAACCATGAACGATTAACAAAGTATGAATAGTAATTAAGTAATTCTTGAATAGTGTTATTGCATGCATTGATAATTCTTTCGTTTAGAAGTCTTTTTAACGAGTGCACGCGTTAGAACTCGCCTTGTTGCTACTTGTCGAACCAAGGAGGTAGTTAATAAGAAAAGAATTATCAACATAGATTTAGTGTGATACTATCTAATAGTCT
>JAJOOR010000183.1:0-14896 GCA_036250505.1 Solanum acaule
TATCTATAATATTCTACCCCTTTTCGGCCTACGTGGCACTATCCTTGAAAAAAATGTCAACATGCGCTGGGCCCACAAGATAGTGCCACGTAGGCCAAAAAAGGGTAGAATATTACATATAAAATAAGTTCGGGGGGGTAATAGGACCTTAGTAAAGGTTAGGTGTGTCTCTGGGATTTCGGGTATAGGCTGGGGGGGTACTTATGCATTTTCCCTTAAAAATATCTGTGGTAAAATTCCTCAGTCTAAAATTGGGTTTATCTAGTCGAGTAAATCTGGGATCGACCCGCCTTGGAGGAAAAAATATTTCTCTTACATAGGATTATCCAGGAAAGGACTGTCTTGGACCACTATAGCAGTCCCTTGGATACTATAGCTCGAATCACTCTAGTGGTCCCTTGGCCATCATAGCAGCACCCCACAATGGCCCCAATAATTTCTACTCCTCTTTTTACTCCATGTTTGACAAGAGTTGCCTCTTCCTAGAAATATCCTATGGTTATATTTAAGAGAAAAACCTTGATAACAGAGATACAAGGATCTCAATAAGCGCATTTCCAAACCTTATAACTCCAAGAAGGGTTAAGAGACAAGATTATATTCAATAACTAAAGATTCAATCACATGGTAGCAACATATTCCTCTCTTGACAATAGCATCTTAAGAACTCACAAACCAGATAGAACTGAATTAAGAACCACCTTAATAAGATCCTAAAAATAGGTATTGATAGTTTATAGAATTACATAACAAAGTTAAGAATAAATTAGTTGCACGACCCAAAAAGGGAAGAGATTGCACTCGTCTATCCCACTACAACAAGTCTGTTGCAAAACCAAAAACTGCTAAGAAAGGCTGAAAGGAAGACAAGTTAAATAAAGGAGCAAAAAATTTAGTCATTTTAATATAACCTGAAACCTTGTTGTCATGTGTTCAATCCACTAATGTATTAAGACAAAATTGAAAGATAATTACAAGTTTCAAAAGTCTTTATTTCTCAAATAGAACAAAGCATAAACATAAAGGAAGAAGAGGGCTCGCTAGGATGACAAGTAGCTACCTCTCAAAATCCTTGTTGAGCCAAAGAGAATGGTGATGAAGAAAAGCAATCACACAGAACTAGGCTTGGAACCTACATAAGTGTAGAAGCAAGGAGTTAGTACCGAACAACACGGTGCTCATCAATCAACCTACTAAATAAATCAAAATTAATCTAGAATACGAGTACTCCTTTTATCCAAACCGAATCTCCTACAACTACAACCAGCATAAATCAGTCTAACCTAACAATTTTACAATACACAATTCCAAAGGCTTAATAATAAAAATCAAACAATCGCAGTTCAACAACCAATAAGTTTCAAGTATGCCAATCACAAATACCAAGTAGGTCATTCTGAAGTTTCAAGTAGATCTATGACAAGTGTCCAGTAGATTAAACTCTTGCTGAAACCATTGCTCTTCGGCACAACATCACTAGCTGGAAACATTTTTCCTTCGCCTTTACATTATATCACTAGTTGAACCATTTCACTTCATTTTTATAATATCACTTACCAGAACCATCTCCCTTTGATAAAATATCAGTTGCAAGAACTAGTTCCCTAGGGATTTATATCATATCACTAGCCAAAACAATTTCCCTTCGGCTATATATCATATCTCTTGCTGGAACCATTTACGTCGGCATGATCATCACATGTTTCTTCACGGTATAAAGAAATCAATGCAAATAAGAAATTTCACACCATAAGGCAGAGACAACATCACAAACAATCCAAGTACACAATAATGCTATCAAAGCATTTCATTAATCAACAAATTTAGGTCAACAACAAGGCAATTCACAAATAATTAAAATCAACACATTGCCGCTTTCTTTAATCCTATTTTTATTCATTAAGATAAATCAAGTGAAATAATTGAACACATCACGTCATTCCCATTACTCCCTAACACACACAGTGAATGGAAACAACCGATTCTACTAGTTTTACAAGGTTTAGAAATCACTTGCATCAATTCAACCAAAAGTTCATCCAAGACGTGTTCTTTCCCTTTCAAAATAATGTGCAAAGATACACAATGTTATTGAATCAAGTAATCAAAATAAGAATCCACAACTAATAATAACACCCAAATCATTCACTTTGAGAAAGGGTCAAATTAACTGAAGAACCCAATTCCAAAAATGAGGTTTGAATCCAAAAATATTTACTTGAATATATATCCCAAGAAATTTGGAGCTCATTTGTGAAAACCATTTCCACAAAGTAGTGCAAATCAGTGCACAATCACCACTTTAGCTTAGAACACAAGTTCTTGAAAAACCTTGTCATTTGCAAATCAAAATCCCAACTGTCACCCAAGCCTACACCTTGAACCTAGCCGGCACTCGAGAACTATTGATGATCCACAAGAGAACCCTTGGCCTAGTTGGCTATTTAGCAAAAGACTGATCCAAGAAGAATTAAGCTTTTAAACACTATTAAACTATTTAATCTCAAAGTACTTAACTGTCTCAAAATATTTTGAAAACAATAATAGCTAAAAAAATAATTTAACAAAGGAATACTGGAAACATACTTAAAACTAACTATCTATAAAGCCTCTATTGTTCAAGATGGATTTCAAGACATGACCCACTACACGTCAAATAACAAATTAAAAGATAAAGGTTGAGTCGTCTATAATGCAAAGAGGCTCACCAAATGCTAACTGGGAGTGCAAACTGATCTCAACGAAGTGTCTGTTGATGATTTGAACACCTGTATTTGAATCATAAATAGATGCAAATTAAATGATATCAACACTTTGAATGTACGAGTATGCATTATAGCCGAAGAGAAATGATTGAATGAAAGGACTACAATAGATATAAATATATACTAATTTGCATGTAAAGAAATAAATGACTGAAATCATTTGAACTTTATAAATACTTACTCATCATTGAACTCAACTTATTAAGTGATATGATAAAATATTATTTTAACTCTAATTTGTAGATTCTCTAACCTTCAACCATCACTATGAGCAACGTGAGGATACAACGTATTTCCCAAGCTACAAAAATTGTTCGGTATCTTGTCAGGATATAGAACATCTCAACTAAGTGGATTCACTAAATCTCTTCTCGAAAGCATTATTAAGGAGTCATCTAAAACGTATGATACATTACTTATGTCAGCTACATCATTTATTAGGAATGTGAGTTGTCTAAAATTATCCCATATCTGTATTCAATATTACTCCCAACAAATACATATTCATGCTCAAATGTATAATATATACGCTTTGTCAAGTTGAGGTAATTGCTCAAAATATCCTCTTAAAAGAGTGTAATGCTATGGAATATCTCTATACTCATTAACTCGTTAATAGATCAAAATTTCCCTTTTCCCAATTTAAAAATTGATACATTTGGGAATACTTAGTTCCCTTATACTCTTACTCAAATCACTCTTTAAACTCTACTTAAAACTTGTTTTTTCTTTCTTAAAAATCAATTTAAGACAAAAAAAAAAGTTGTTAAAGGATTATCAATGCTAACTCGGTAATAAATAAATAATAAATCAATAATAGAGTTTATTCTAAAAAAAAGAAATGAACAATCAACTCAAGAATCTCAATGCAAGATATAGCAACTAAAAAATCAGGAACATAATTCAGAACACAACAACAAAAATTATCTCAAGAATTATAAAAACTAAGGATGTAAACCTAGATAATTCTTTACAGATAGAAAGTATATGTAGGGCGTGAGGACGAACCCACTCCATCACTATGATAGCCTTATATACCTAGAAGAACAAATTACGTGGCGAGATCGGTGAAAATTTGAAAAACGCTCGAACTCTAGAATACGAGTAGTCCTTTTATCCAAAAAGAATCTCCTACAACTACAACCAGCATAAATCAGTCCAACCTAACAATTTTACAATACACAATTCCAAAGGCTTAACAATCAAAGTCCAACAATCGCAGTTCAATAACCAATAAGTTTCAAGTATGCCAATCACAAGTACGAAGTAGGTCATTATGAAGTTTCAAGTAGATCTATGACAAGAGTCCAATAGATTAAACTATTGCCGAAACCATTTCTCTTCGACACAACATCACTAGCTAGAAACATTTTTCCTTCGCCTTTATATTATATTACTAGCTGAACCATTTCACTTCATTTGTATGATATCACTTGCCGGAACCATCTCCCTTCGATAAAATATCAGTAGCAAGAACCAGTTCCCAAGGGATTTATATCATATCACTAGCCAAAACAATTTCCCTTCGGCTATATATCATATCTCTTGCCGGAACCATTTACGTCGGCATGATAATCCCATGTCTCTTCACGGTATAAATAAATCAATGCAAATAAAAAATTTCACACCATAAGGAAGAGACAACAACTCAAACAATCCAAGTCCACAATAATGATATCAAAGCATTTCATTAATCAACAAATTTAGGGTCAACAACAAGGCAATTCACAAATAATTATGATGAACACATTGCCTCTTTCTTTAATGCCATTTTTATTTATTAAGATAAATCAAGTGAAATAATTGAACACATCATATCATTCCCATTACTCCCCAACACACACAGTGAAGGGAAATAAACGATAATACTAGTTTTACAAGGTATAGAAATCACTTGCGTCAATTCAACCAAAAGTTAATCCAAGACATATTCTTTGCCTTTCTGAATAATGTGCAAAGACACACAATCTTATTGAATCAAGTAATCAAAATAAGAATCCAAAACTAATAATAACACCCAAATCATTCACTTTGAGAAGGGGTCAAATCAACTAAAGAATCCAATTCCAAAAATGAGGTTTGAATCCAAAAATATTTACTTGAATATATATCTCTACAAATTTGGAGCTCATTTGTGAAAACCATTTCGAAAAATGAGTGCAAATCATTGCACATCGCCATTTTAGCTTAGAACATAAGTTCTTGAAAAACCTTGTCATTTGCAAATCAAAATCCCAACTGTCACCCAAGCCTACACCTTGAACGTGGCCGGCACTCAAGAACCATTGATGATCCACAAGAGAACCCTTGTTCTAGCTGGCTATTTAGCTAAAGACTAATCCAAGCAGAATTAAGCTTTTAAACACTATTAAACTATTTAATCTCAAAGTACTTAACTCTCTCAAAATATTTTGAAAACAATAATAGCTAAAAAAATAGTTTAACAAAGGAATACTGGAAACATACTCAAAACTAACTATCTATAAAGCCTCTATTGTTCAAGATGGATGTCAAGCCAAGACGCACAACACGTCAAACAACTAATTAAAAGATAAAAGTTGAGTCGTCTATAATGCAAAAAGCCTCACCAAATGCTAACTGGGAGTGCAAATTGATCTCAACGAAGTGTATTTTGATGATTTGAACACCTGTATTTTGCATCATAATTAGATGCAGATCAAATGATATCAAAACTTTGAATGTACGAGATGTAATATAGTTGAAGAGAAATGATTGAATGCATCGACTGCATTAGATATAAATATATACTAATTTGAATGTAGAGAAATAAATGAGTGAAATCATTTGAACTTTATAAAGACTTACTTATCATTGAACTCAACATATTAAGTTATATGATAGAATACACTTTTAACTCTATTTTGGAGATTCTCTAACCAACAACCATCACTATGAGTCACGTGAGGATACACCGTCTTTCCCAAGCTAAAAAAATTGTCATGTATCTTGTCAGGATATAGAACATCTCAGCTAAGTGGATTCACTAAAGCTCTGCTCGAAAGCATTATTAAGGAGTCATCTAAAAAGTATGATGCATTACCCATGTTGGCTACATCAATTATGAGAAATGTGAGTTGTCTAAAATCATCCCCATATCAGTGTTCAATAGTACTTCCAACAAATATATATTCATGCTCAAATGTATAATATATACTCTTTCTCAATTTGAGGTAATTGCACAAAATATCCTCTTAAAAGAGTGTACTGCTATGGAATATCTCTAAACTCATTAATAGATCGAAATTTCTCTTTTCCCAATTTAAAAATTGATACATTTGGGAATACTTAATTCCCTTATACTCTTACTCAAATCACTATTTAAACTCTACTTAAAACTTGTTTTTACTTTCTTAAAAATCAATCTAAGACAAAAAAAAAATGTTGTGTTAAAGGATTATCAATGCTAACTCGGTAATAGTGTTTATGCTAAAAAATAGAAATGAACAATCAACTCAAGAATCTCAATGCAAGATATAGCAGCTCAAATATCGGGAATATAATTCAGAACTCAACAACGAAAATTATTTCAAGAATTATAAAAACTAAGGATGTAAACCTAGATAATTCTTTACTGACGGAAAGTAGATGTAGGGCGTAAGGACGAACCCAATCCATCACTATGATAGCCTTATATACCTAGAAGAACAAATTACATGGCGAGATCTGTGAAAATTTGAAAAACGCTCGAACTCTATATTTTATCCTCTGGGAACCTTGCTCTAATGACTTGGAGTTTTAATGCACATAAATGATCATATAACACTGTTATAAACCTTAACTTTGAGTAAAAAGTCAGGTTTTAGGTTTAGAATGGGTGGGAAAAGTTTGATATACCCTTCTTAAAAAGGTGACAAAAACCATTCACGGGGCCATCTACGATCTGTGGTATGTTCTACCAACCATAGTTCCCATTTTTGGAATTCACCTAAATTCTAAGGATCAAATTTCATTCTATAGTTCCAATATATAATCCATTGAAGTTTCTACAGACTGTAGAGGCAATCTGTAGAATTTATACTAAGATTTTAGGCTCAACAGTTCATTTTAATTATCCAAACTACGATCGGTAGAAGTTCCTACGGCCCGTAGAATGGTTCCGTAGGAATTGGACCCCAAAATTTGACTTCTCTAAAGTTTTCTACAAATTGACAGTATGGGTCATTGAAATTTCTACAGCCCTTAGAAGCAATTCGTAGGAATTGGCTAAGAAACTGTGATGTGACATTCGCTGATAAAATAGCCATAACTCTATACTGTGAACTCGAAATAAGGCAAACTTGGTGGTATTGGAAAGGGAAATCATAGAACTTCAATTGAATAGGTCATTGGTCACCTAATTCATTTTGTTCTAAGAGATATGGTTGTTTGAAGTTAAATTAAGTAAAATCTTATGTCAAAACTTAATCGGTAAGTAAGCTTTCGAATCAACTCTGCGCTAGGGGGTTCTTATGACCTTAATTCATATCCAAAATTATTCCCACACTAAAGAACTGATCGTTACACCTATTATCAATACAAAAATAACCTGATACAACCTTACATGTTAATTAAGAACGGTTTGGGCATTAGCTTTGAAATTTTCTAGGTGTTACACCAACTTTTGATGTTTAAATTTATAAATGATTAAAGGAAATTGAAGTTTTAGGGTCACAAAGGCTTATCCAAATATTTTTACCCAAGAAATATTTTCAAAATTGCCTCCAAGGATTTTACAAAGCTCAAAAATAGAAAATGGGGGTTAAACCCCGAAATGGTAGGCCAAAATACCTCAAAAATGTCTTAAGCTAAGCTAACCCCACTTAAAGTGGGAGGTCTTGCTTTTGTAATCTAGGCTTCACTTAAGTAATCATCGCTAAAGCAAGCCATGGCTCACTTAAGCTAACCTCGGTAGAGTCCGCCATTAGCTCTAGAAATCATGCCTTGGCTTAAGTGAAGGTCGATTAAGGAAAAGTCCTATCACAAACGCGAAGGGTATATAAATCATGGACCAGAAAAATCAGCCAACTTTCAAAACATGAAAAGGACCATCAAGATATGTTCGGAATCCCATACATATTATAGTTGATGTTCTGTACAAAATGGAATCATCAAAACACAAATTTGAGTTCTCCTTGACCCGAGTTTCGTGTAAGTCACAAGAAACTAATCATAACGCCTAAAAAGGCTAAATCAATCTTGGGACCTCTGAAAATTCAATCAAGACCTCAAAAAGGCCAAAATCATTGCCCGAATCAAACAGAACTCGGAGAATTCTATAGGAAACTGTCAATCAAAGAAAAAACAACTATCAATACCAACTTGACGCATTAGAATCTATAGGAATGACAGCAACCAAATGAATACATTAACACTAAATATCATGGATCATTTTAAAATTGACTTAATTTATTTGAATCATATCAATCACCTATTATCAACCAAACTATCCACTTACGTTGACTTTTTCTTTAGCAAATTATGAATTGGATAAGTCACCCGGTTACAGCATAAATACAACTATTGGGAAAGAACTATAGTATAAATAAAACCCAAAAGATATATTATAACGCATGAATATGCACAACCAAAATTAGATATACAGACCAACAGTTGTCCAAAATTAACATTACATGGCCAAACTGGAAAAATTATGACAACATAAAGATGCCCATTCTGGTCAAATGAACATCATAAAAAACAATCAACAAACTTAAAACATTCCCGAACATGTTTCAGTAAACCTAGGATATTTGTAAATCTGAATTTTTAAATTAAATTTGGTATATTATAACCGTCATGGTTCACTTTTTACCTATTAATATACGATCATCTTCATTGCCTTTTTTTTATTTCTTATCCGAATATTTGTGTCTTCCAATTGATAAATAAACACAAAATATTCTATTTCTAATTAAGGGGATACATTTATTTTTTCCAATAGACTTCGAACATAGGAAGAATTTCTCTACTTCACGAAGGGAGAAAAAAAAAAGAGAAAATGGAACCAAGATATAAATGTGATGATCCAATTCTATGTTTTGGGAGTGCAAACATCAATTTTAAAAATTAAGTTGAAAAACCATTGAAGTTTTTAACATACAAAAGCCACAAAATTAATGATTTTTGTACTATCACCATATTTAAAAAAATATATCTGAGTATTAAATAAGACAATTAATTTTGTTTAATTCAATTTTAATAATAGACGTGTTACTAGTTTACACCAGAAAGTGTCAAAATAAATTTTCGATGAAGCCCATATGAGATGATTTACAAAGGAAGCCCATGCAACCTAGTTTTCTCATTTTGCAAAGCTTGGTGTAGTCCTTTGCCGAATCTGTAGTGTTAACCAGCAAACAACGCGCAGACTTAGTAACTCTATGAACAATCACCCAAATGGAATCATGTTGTCTACGAGTACGAGGTATACCTGTAATGAAGTCCATGTTGATCACTTCCCACTTCCAAGTAGGAATGTTGATCTCTTGAGTCATACCTCCTGGTTTCTGATGTTCTATTTTCACTTGCTGGAAATTAGGGCACCTATCCACAAAATCCGCTATATCCCTTTTCATACCATTCCACCAAAACACTTCCCGCAAATCATGGTACATCTTAGTGGCACCTGATGAGTCCATAATTTGGACTCATTGGGGCTTTATTTTAATAGAATTAGTGTCCTCAAATGCATATTTCATCTCAATAACTAATGTAAATCATTAAGTTTTAGGTATTTAGAGTTTGAGGCAAAGCATGGACTCTACTTGGCAAAAAGGAACAAAACGTCTTAAAAGACGAAGAAAAAAAGTCCTGAGGATTGCCTAATGCATTCGGCGAGTCACCGAATGGCCTTAACCTCGCCCAAAGTTCCAATGTGCTGAGCCCTAAAGGAAAAGATCAAGTTGACGATGAAAAGCAGCGCATCACCGAACAGTTCCACGAAGCAGTACTATATTGCCCAATGATCCAGAACAAGAAGATGCTGAAGGCAACAGTTGAAAGGCGATGAAGCATATCAAAGGGCTGATCGCCGAGTGCATCAACGATCCCGACTAACTGCGCCGAGTGATCCTTTGCAGCACATTTTTCTGACAACTATAAATAATAGTTTGAATTTTTATCTTAGTATGCAATTTCAGATACAATATTTTATTTTCTAAGTTTCAAGTAGAGATACCCTGTTCTTAGCTTTTGGAGATTTGAAGACTTCCAATTCCAAGAAATTGGAAGTGGGTGTTGAAGATTCTTCATCTTAGACTCGATTGAAGTGAAAATAAATCATACCTAGTTGATGTTACTTCGATTTGGTATCATTTTCTTCCTTTTATCTATGTATAGGTAAAACCCAATTCTTGGGGTGTGATTTTGTGAATATGGGTTAAATTTCCTATTGGGTATTGCTTATTTGTAGTCTATTTGACGTTTAAATGTGATTTCATGTAGTAGTTGTGTTTGAACTTAATGGGATTGTAGTTGCAAAGATGATTTCATCTTAGTGTTTTTGGCTTGCTCGAGAGAGAGAGGTTTCAAAACTAAGACTACTAAATCGATAGCCGGTGGTTATTGGGTCGTCATGGGTTCAGCTCGAGAGAGTGAATCCTAGGCCTTTTCCCACATATTCATCTCGAGAGAGTGAATGTGCTAAGGCGGAGGCTATGCTTAAAAGCGGCAACTCGGTGTTCCCGAGAAACCGAGTTGATTCGGGGTAAGTTTCTCGAGAGAGAATTTAACCCCACTAAAGTCTAGCCTAGTTACAAATTTTCAGCAATTGACTATAAATAGCATTTACCCGATTGTGTAGTTTCTCCCATATTCCTATCATATCCCAAGAATCTCGTCTCCTTTATTCGCATCTTTTTGTTTTCACTGTTTTTGTTAATTAATTGAATACAAAGCCCCCATTGATCATTGACATTCGTGTCAATCCCTTAATTTATTATGCTTTTACTCGATAATGTTTTTAGCTATGGTTAACTCTAGCATATTTGTGCTTAACTCTTAATTCTCAGAAACCGCTCCCCTGGTACTCGACCCCAACCCATTCGGTTGGGTTATATTACTATTGTATGATCGTAGATACTTAAATCGGAATTTGTGTCTTGATTACGCAAACATCAAAATGGCGCCGCTGCCAGGGAGTGGTGTTACTTGAGAAATTTGAGTTGAGTCGAATTTTTCTTTTGTTAATCGTAGTTTACTAACTTAATTTTTAGTTTTGTGTTTGGTTGTTGCTATTTCGAAACAGAAAAGGTGAAGAGATGGACTTCCCTCCATTAGAAATGATGATGTTCCGGAATAAGATTCTAACCTTTAAGCAGTTGGAAGGCGAACAACTTCATAAGGCATGGATGAGGTTTAAAGTACTTCTGAGTCAATGACATATTCATGAGATCCCCGACATGGTTCTTCTGGAATGTTTCTACATAAGTCTTAGTCCAGGAAACATAATGTTGTCTGATCAAATTGTCTCGGGTAGTCTAGTACGACAACCCTATGTGATAGCAGCCAACTTGCTTCACAACTTACATGAACCTAATAAAGCATTAGAAAGGGGCGACTTCAGCTTAGCAAACCTACTAACCCAGTTAGATGAGCTAACAAAGAAAGTTGGGGATCTTAAAGTCCAGAACAACAAGAAGGGGCGCTATGTTCCTCCTCATGAACGAAGAAAATTTAAGAACAAGGAGGATGGACATATCAAGGCAATGCTTACACTTCTACTCCAGAAAGACTATGAGCAGCATATGGTATTGGAGGAGCTCAGGGAGAATGTATTGTTGTTGAACCAGGTGACAACCTCCCATGATATGCTCATTTAACTACTAGGATCCCAAATGGACCAAGTGCTAAATGAGTTCTACCCGGAACCTAAAGAGGGGTTGCTTGATGGAAATGAGGCAAACCCCACTAGTGGAGTTTGAGTATTGACTTGTGTTGTGCCACGACATTAACTACGGCGCTATTTGGGAGGCAACCCAAAACCCCTTATTGCTTTTATTTGTGTTTTAGTAAAATAATGGTGTGTTGTTTGTACAGGTTGAAATGTGAAAAGTGCTTGAAAAGTGTAGGGTGGCTAGTAACAGGTCCAGTCGGCGAGTTGCCGAAGAGGTCGGCGATCCCGACCTAATCCACCGTTTAACTCAAGTCATCTTCAAATTGGAGTCTGTAAAACTTGGCGAGCCTCAGAAATTATTGGCGAGTCGCCGACCATGTCAGCGATCTCGACGGAGATCGTCGTTAGGGCCCCCACACTAACTGGAGGTCCTGTAAAAATTCGATGAGGAAACTGAAAACTCGGTGTGTCGTCGAGTGGATGGGCAAGATTGACTAATGTCGCTGAGTGGGCGAGAACTGAACGGTTTTGCAGGTCAAAGGTTTAAAAGTTTCAGACTCATTCACTTTCCATCACTTTTTATCTTCCCAAACTCACACCCGCATGCTAGTTCCTATATTTTCTCATTTTTAGAGTATATTTAGTGGTGATTTGTTCTCGGAGTTGGATTACATTGCCACCTAGCATTTCAATCTTCTCTTTATCGACACCAAAGGTTGGTTTTCTATGCCCCGAGTTTATTTTATCAAAAATTATACTCATTTCCAATAGCCTGATCTTGTTGAAGTTTTCTGATCCTGCCTGATAAGACTAGATTGTTTACATGCATGATTTAATTTGATAATCTTGCTCGAGTAGTTGTGACTGTTGAATTCCCGTAATTGCATGCCTTAAACTGGATTAAAATTCGAGAAGCTATGTTTGGGTGTTATGGGTCCTACCTTTATTTAACTAGTGCATGGTTTGATTTTGTTTACGGGGGTTGTGGGGTTAGATTCGAGAAGTTGGGTTGAAAATAGGCACGTTAGGCCGTTTGGCGAGCTGGATCGAAGTCGCCGAACTACTTGGCGGTTCACCTAATGTCCCCATATCGCCTTTGATTTCATGCCTTATTTGATGATTAATTCTGTAAGTTTCGGTGAGAAGCTTGATGTCGCCAAAAGCATTCGGCGACTCGCCGAAAGTCTTCTTTTTCGCCCTTTTTGGATCCACTAGTCTATCTGGAAAAGGATTCGCCTTTGTGCACTGGAACTTTCGGCGAGCTTGTCCTTGTTTGCCGAAAGCCATCGGCGACACGCCGAGTGGTTTCCCCATCGCCTACTTGCTGCAATTTTAGAGCTAATTTCTTGGGCGAGCTCGACCTCTGGTTTGGCGAGTTTGTCTGAAATTGTTTGTTGTGCTTTTCATTAAGTTGTTCTAACTTCTCTTCGAGACTTTGCAAACATGACTAAATCAAAAGCCGCTGAAAGAAGAACGCCAGCTCAAGAGAAGCCCAAATGGATTATGATAAAGGAGGATACAACTTTGATAAACTACCCATAACTACCTTGTGAGTGTGTGAACCTCTTTTGAACACCCCTTGAGCCTTACCTTTCTTTGGAAGAAACTTGATGAAAGCATGACCTTTCCTTAATCCACTACCTATAATCCTTATGATTGGTGGTTTGTTTGAATAGCCAACTTAGGCCAAAAGCCTAAGTTGGGGGTGTGGTGAATAGAGAAGGTAAATAAAGATGTGCAAGAAAGTCCCCTTCTTACCCATGGTTTTGAGAAAAATGGAACCCCTCCATATAAAAGAAAAAGAAGAAAAAGAAAAGAAACAAGAACAAAAAAACAAAAAAAAAGAATGAAAAAGTTGTGAAATAAAGTTTGAGAGTACGAAGAAAATGGGGTTTCCGAACAATCCATGGAAAGTGAATAATGGAATGACTTATGAGCACTAAAGAAAATGATGAAAGAAGAGGAAAGGAAGTGTTGTCAGCACCACATTTCACGAGGATGAAACTGAGCCTAAATGACCATACCTTTGCACTCAGTCCCATAACAAGCCTTGGAAAGACCTTTTTGATCTTGAGTGAGATCAAACAATTGTCCATTGGAGAATACGGGCAAACCTATGGGTGAAAGCATGCATTGTGTTCTTCTTTGTGAGTGTGAGCGTTGCATTTGATTACGTAACTTTAAATTGTTGAACCATTGTGTGTGAATATGGAACCATTCTTTTGTCTGAGGGCATTTAATTTCCTTTGTTTAGCTTGAACTTGTATTTGAAGCAAGTATAGTGAGCCTGAGATTCTTCGATAATGGTGTGTCACAACTTGAAACTTTGAGTGCACATTTGACCTACGCATGAGTAAATTGAGTCTTGTCTCTGCATTCATGATTGATTCTTGTGTAGTACTATTCGAGACATCCTTTTTGAACTGCCGAACTTAAGTTTTACTTGAGGACAAGCATAATTGAAGATGGGGATGTTGATGAGTCCACAATTTGGACTCATTTAGGGCTTTATTTTAATATAATTAGTGTCCTCAAATGCATATTTTGTCTCAATAAATGATGTAAATCCTTAAGTTTCAGGTATTTGGAGTTTGAGGCAAAACATGGACACTACTTGGCAAAAAGGAACAAAACGGCTGAAAAGACGAAGAAAAGAAAGCCTGAGGATCGCCTAATGCATTCAACGAGTCACTGAATGGCCTTAACCTCGCCCAAAGTTTGAATGTACTGAGCCCTGAAGGAAAAGATCAAGTCGGCAATGAAAAGGAGCAGTCGGTGCATCGCTGAACAGTTCCACGAAGTAGTAATTTATCGCCCAAAGATCGAGAACGCGAAGATACTGAAGGCAACAACTGAAAGGCGATGAAGCAGACCATAGGGCGGATCGCCCAGTGCATCGGTGATCCCGACTAACTGCGCCGAGTGATCCTTTGCAGCACATTTTTTTGACAACTATAAATACTAGTTTGAATTTTTATCTTACTATGCAATTTCAGAAACAATATTTTATTTTCTAAGTTTCAAGTAGAGAGACCTTGTTCTTAGCTTTTGGGGATTTGAAGACTTCCAATTCCAAGATATTGGAAGTGGGTGTTGAAGATTATTCATCTTAGAGTCGATTTAAGTGAAAATAAATCATACCCAGTTGATGTTACTTCGATTTGGTATCATTTTCTTCCTTTTTTCTATGTCTAGCTAAAACCTCAATTCTTGGGGTGTGATTTTGTGAATATGGGTTAAATTTCCTGTTGGGTATTACTTATTTGTAGTCTATTTATTATTTAAATGTGATTTCATT